>LIEC01007576.1:0-60663 GCA_001925005.1 Drosera capensis
AAAAACGTTTTTAGTCCACAAACACGTTTTTGTGAGGCGAAACAGTTTGATTTTCTTCCTATAAATAGGATAGGTTTATAGCATTGATATGTACCTCGGCAAGAGAGCAATAATACATAAATCAGAAAATCGGGAAGGTTTTCCCACAAATCTTTTGTCTCAAACACACCACATCAAGATCCTAAAACTACATTGCCATGATTCACAGTGACGAGGAAGCTGGTCGTTCTTGGAGAAGCATCACAGTTGCCCGCTTCACAGTCTGTGGCCTTGGATGTCGCGGGAGTAGCTTGTTTTGCGAACTTCTCGGCTCGCTTCTTCTTCTTTGCGCTCTCGGTCCATCTCATCAGGGCACTGGACGTTTGCTCATTAAACACTGCTTTTTTCATTGTTGATCCCATCTGCATAGCTCCCACGTACTAGTTAAGCAGTTGGAAAACACTGTAAGTATATATTGACAGACTTATGTAACTTGTGGCGGAGTGAATTTCTCACTATAATATCAAAAATGATGTAAGTTGTAACTCAACATCAGGAGTGGAATCCTGTTGCTTAGATTTTCATGTATACATAGTCCATGCTTTAAGCCCAAATCAAACAATTGCAGCATTGCGCTTGAACATATATTTTTTTTTCATTTTAGTTTTCAATTGCTTTTTTTTTTTTTTTTAATCAAATGAAGTCATTTGAAAACAAGGAGAGTTATATGCTCTTATATTGTTACCTGGGAGACAAGAGCATAGAGAGGCAAAGTGATGTAGCTGCACAAAAACAATACGAACGCCCTGCAACACCAGAGAGGGCATAGTCAAAAATGGAGGAAGCCTTGATGTATAGAAGTAAAATTTAACAGAGTCAGAGCAAAAGGATAAAAACAGTATGGACAGATGTGCAAAGAAAGGTGATATATTGAACAGAGCAAAGGGCTTACCCGACAACAAGTCGAATGATCACAGGACTCATGTGGTCATGGAAGCAAGATCTAAATCCGTACTCATACTGCAACAGATCGATGAACTAGAGTCAAAATTTAAATTTCTCATTCAAAGACACAATGTTGAAAACCTTTTTAGTATGAAGCAACGGGCAGAGAGATTACTCTTACCCATATCCACAAGAAATATGTTATCTGGAACGCATTCTGCAGTTTTAAAGAATAAACAATGAATGAAGAAGTCGTAAGAAACTTCACTAAAAATCCTAGATCTGCAAGGAACCAACATGAATTGAACCATGAATGTGGTGTTATAATATCGACCTGAAACAACACGAAGTGGAGAAGATGGAGCATCATTTGAGGCTTCGAGAACCAAAAATGTGTATCGCATGCTTTCACAAGAGGAATCCCTTGCACTATTGATTGTTTTTCAATAATGTCATGAGCCATGTCTGCAAGGATGGCTTGAAGCTTGGTTCCAACAGCCAAGATCAACTGCACCAGAACAACTTATCATCAACTTCAATGAATAATTAGCAATTACAGGACATGAAACAAAGATCATTAAGCCAGCTTACAATGAGAGGAATAAAAGATGCCCAGAAGAACGTCTGCCATCCTGGAAGAATTAAGCAAAGCATATTAAGCAGAGAAATCTTAATCGAATTTCCTTTGACGGAAGGAAGGCGTAGGTTACCATGAACATTAAGCAACAGAAAAATCACGAACGATGCCCACAAGACAGGACTGCAATAGGAAGACAAGGAGAATGGTTAAGGACGTGGGCACGGCTTAAAACAATTAAACTTTAAATTGCAACAGAGTTGGACTCATTGATCAGTACCTGACCCCAACGACCACTTTAAAGTCCTCTTCCAATGACCTCTTGATGTACTTTTGAAAGTTGAAATTCGTACCCGGGGAGATATGCGCCTGGTGCATAGGATATAGAAATATACATGATATGTAAATTGTTCTTCGTTTGTGATGATATATGAGCAGAAAAAAAGATTGGTGTTGGCACGGATATAGGGAGTTACCGTGAGGAAGCCATTACGCAATGCAATGTAGTCAGTCTTTGTGACAGATTTGTAAAATTGGCGGAGAAATGATCCCTACATACATAACAAAACATCAGGAAACTAAACAAGCAGGCTTCATAATCTCCATATATATGCCTGTCAAACGCATGATTCCACCTAATAAGAAGGATTCTAGAATACAATGCGAAAAGATGGTTATTTGATCAGTCCATCCTGATGAGACCGTAAGGCCACAACCCTGATTATTGTTCCCTTACCACATAAAAGAGGAGCGGGAACCTTGTCCAGAACCCAGTGTGCGCCTTCACGAATGATGTCTCATGAGCCAGCCTAAATCTCGCAGGATCTATATTGCACCATCAGAAAAACAGAATTCAGTGACCAATGATTCTACTTATCAGGAATGAACTGAGTACCTGTAATTGTCCAGAAAAAGTATGTCACCGTTCAATTTCTCATAGTTGTGTGAAGATATTTCAGATTCCCATTCTTTCCAACGTCGAATCTGGCACATTGATATATGCAAATCAAGCCAAGACCGAAGATAGGGAAAGTGAAAAAACTAAAGAAAGAATGGAAGTTTTGTGTTAGTAGTTAAGCCAAAATGAATTTACCTTGAGTCTGCCTAGTGTCATCGTGATTGCACTGCAAACAACATGAAACACCGCGAGAAAAAATATGAGAATGTGTAGCTGATCAACACCTTCCGTCGTTATCAATGGTTCTTTACCGACCTGTTGGCAAAAAAGAAAAAAAAAAACACAACCAACGATGTAAAGGATGGATTTTTCTCCGGCATCAAGCACAATTTTGCACAGTAATTAAAAATCCCGAAAGACAACATCAAGCACATATACAAGGTGGTTGTTGCTTCCCCTCATTAGGAAAAAAATGATTGTTTATCACTTAATCACATTTCTTAATGTAACTCATATAATTCAGCTACACGATATAAGTATATAACTAGAGCCGAATATTGGTGTGGCCACAACACTTGTCATAGCACGTATCAGTATCACAACAAACTTTAATATCATCCCGAGTGGAATTATCCATTCCATCAGATTATGCCTTCGTACCTATAATGTATGTTCATGTCAAGAGAGGTTGACTTATGATAAGCCACGTCTCCCCGAACTATGAGGATGTTCTATCATTGAAGCATGACCAAAAGAACGACTGAATCATCCCGTTTTACCATAACTCATATGACTCGGCATTTCAGCTTCACAATAAACCTAGAGCCAAAAGTTGGAGCAGCCACAACACTTGTTATAGCAAGTACCCCAAAAAAAAAAGGAAAACAAAAACAATAAATCCATATAGTCCCGCCCACCCATTATTATACTTACAATAAAGGAAGATGTTTCCTGATGCATCGAACTCATGACCACATTGTTAGAAAAAGAACGACTTATCAGTTATCACTTAATATACTCTAATATCGTCACAGTGAAATTATCCATTACGTCGGAATATACCTTCAAACCTATAATGCCATTCCTACCAAATTGAAAGGAATTGAACATTCCGTCCGTGGATGGAAGGATTGAAATTAGATTTTTCATGGACCATTTTGCCCTGCCTATCCATCGACTCACCCCGCGGGCTTACCTGCTCTTCCGCCGTCAACAGCCGCCGCAGAGAGCGGAAAAAGGAGCCGGATTTGGCCGGGTCCAGTCGATTCGCCTCATCTAGGTAACATTTCCGGCGACCTTGAATTGGTCTAGGCTAGGGTTTCGTGCTCGACAATGTCGTATTGATTTGGGGTAATTTGATCTCTTGAGCAATTTCTTTCTATCAAGGGTATTCTTGTCATTAAACGATGTTTTTTTTTTTAGAGATATAGCTGCGACCATGTTACATCACAAATCTACGTTACATGCGTGATATTGAAACATATTTTGATTTGAACCAAATCATGTTGAAACCCATCTATCCTACAAATGATGCAATTAATTTAAGATGAAACGTATATCATCTATTATAAAATCATCGTAATGATTCAAAATTAGTCTATGAAATTATCAGGTTTGAATCGTCTTGATACATATGATAAAAATATAGAGTTTCTTAGCCTAATTAATAATCTCAATATATTCTAGTATTAATAAGGAGGTAACCTATACAATGATTGATTAATTAATGACGATAACACAAGCCATGGACTATCCAAATAGTGAAAAATCAAAACCATAATTGATCAAGATGGCCGATCATTCTCTGTTCTTATTATATATGTGTGTGTGTGTGTTTAGTTGTTTATAGAGAGATCTGATCATCAACTAGGGCTAATTAGTGATGATTGGTAGTATATAATTTGGGACCGTTTGATTGGGACCAAGTAATTGAAATTAGGAAATCAAATAAAATGATTACTCCTAGTATTTGGACCATTAAAAAAAAGGTTACTCAAAGTTCAAGCTTGAAGAACATAAATTGTTTAGAAATTTTAATCTGCATGACTTGCAATAAACCCATATTAGGAACTAAGGTATGAGCACATATAAATCGAAATCACGCTAGCTAGATCACCACCATTTTTCTTTTACGATTTATCGATCAATAATTTAAATATAGCTCTAAAATTATGTCGCTCGATTTGAGATTTCGTATTAGCTTTAGAAATAAATATCCAACATGCAACTTTGGAGAAAACGATCCTACATGCATGTAGCATCCATCTTTTTGTTACAAAAGGAATACTTTATGCAAACCTTCGTTTTCTCATGGACATATCATTTTAGCTAGGTTATACAATATGTTAAGAGAGACATTTTTATTTCTAAGTACACTAATCCATTTCAAGGATCACTGCGACCTGTATTGTCATTCATCAATTTTCATAAATATATATAAGATGATCTGGGTTCATCAATGATGGTTAAAATCAAAATTTTAACATTATAACATTGACTCTTACATTTTAATCGCAGTTGCCCGGATTTTTTTTTAAAGTAGACATACATGTATCATGATATAAATCCTTTTTTCCCTATAAATTCATATCAATATGATGAAATTAAATGCATCAAGTGATTAATTTAATAATTATGTACTATTTATGGGGTTACAGTAAATACAGGCGTCGGCTCTTCTCACAAATTCAAAAAATAACAGTTAATATTTTTGAAAAAGTGAATTTCAAGATTTGAAAAAAAAAAATATTTTTAAAACTTGTGATCAGAGGGGCTACAGCCTTAATGTACACATATGCATATTTCCTCAATGTACGCACCTTGGCACATGAATTCGAGCTCAATGCATGATCGTGGTTCCTTGCACATGGCAACATCGAGTCCGCTATCTTATACGATACGCATCTTGATGATATGAAATTTCGGCTGAATGTTAACAGCAGCGAAATAAATCCGAGAACCATCAGCTCTGCAATATAATTTGTTTCCACAAATAATATAAACCTTAGCTCTACAGATCAAGATCTGTAATTGATAAACAAAGCTAAAGCTAGCAAGGGGAGCGAAATATTCATTGTGCTCTTACCAGTTTTTATCTTCTCGAGTGCATCATACATTTTCCTCTTGTTTTTGTCCGTGAAAAACTGAACCAGGGCGAACCAAAGGATGATTATAAGAAAAATGCATCGAATATCAAAGCTCTATGGAACTAATCATATTTTTAATTTGTAAATGGAAATAACTTATTATAAGGTACTCGCACGAAATATACAATGGAAGCATTAAATTTTTTGTTTAAACGTTGTCACAAGAAGCTAGCTGGAATCCAAAAAATATAAATCTAGCTATTGATTTAAAAACGTAAGACGTTTAGAGTTTTGGAAGCCCTAGCTCGAGCCTTTCCGATTCTGTGAAGAACCTTCTCAAGCGATATGGAGATGAAAATGATCACAAGACAAACAAGGGCGACTGCCCAAGTTGGTGTCTGATCAAGCTCCCTCCTCTCGCCCGCCATGTCAAGGTGAAGAGATGAAGACGAAAACCGGCAGATTGCAAAGTTTTTTTTTTTTTTTTTTTATAATACTAGCTTGCAAAACCTAATGCATTTCTTCCAAGAGAAAGGGTTAGAGATTTTATATACGAAGTCCTGCACTCGCCGTCGTCGCTTTCTTTTTTGATGTGTATGGACGATTCCAAACACAAACCTTTTTCACGAATAATTAAGACGATAATTGAAAGTTTAAATCAGTTGAACGCGATTTAGGTCAAAAAATTTTATTTGACATGAAATCCCGCTTTTCAGTACTATAAGGGATTCTTTTGTGAGTATATGGTCTGAAATCCAGCACATGGACTTGACAAGGGAAAAAAGGAAAGAGAGTGACAAAGAAAAAGGAATGTTTGGTCCATTGAGACCTTTTTTGTGTGTGTGTGTTTAGAGATACAGATTTTATTCCTAGTGCTTTTCTCCCTCATGATATTAATGCATGGTGAGGTATGAAAACTAGCATGAAATACATATACATGATGATCAACATGTTCATGCAAAATGTCTACAAAGCGAAAGTTTGGACCCCGATCCTTGAATCGCTTTTGATATGCTTAATAAATATGTGTATCCTCGTGACCGGTAATTTATCCGAACGTGCATGACTTTGGAACGAAAGAGGATCTATAGATTCAGACTTCATAGTCGATAGTTCTAACAAGTTGGATCGATGTAACTAGCTAGTCCTAG
This sequence comes from Drosera capensis, assembly GCA_001925005.1. NCBI lineage: Eukaryota > Viridiplantae > Streptophyta > Magnoliopsida > Caryophyllales > Droseraceae > Drosera > Drosera capensis. The sequence continues at coordinate 6,637 of LIEC01007576.1, forward strand.
TGTGGGCTAAGCTAACCACTTGAAGTAATGTTTTTGATCGTATTTTTATAGTCCGTATCAAGCTAGACAGATTCATAGACTTCATAGTCGATAGTAATAACAATTTGGATCGATGTAACTAGCTAGTCCTAGTGTGGGCTAAGGTAACTACTTGAAGTAATGTTTTCGATCGTATTTATATCGTCCGTATCAAGCTACACAGATAAAGGTAATTAAGAGTACGTACGCCTACAAATATTAGCACTATATATGTCCTCACCAAGATTATACAATCATTATAAAGTTGTTCCCTGTATATGTAGCAGAACCAAATTTTAGATATTGTTTTTTTTTTTTTTAATGGAAATTTTAGATTTTGTTGATTTAAATTGCAAACGGCTATGTAAATGTTGGGCCAGAACAAAGATTAAGAAAGCAAAACAATACATTTGCATATAAAAAAGCCCACTGGGATGAAGTTATTGGGCCACGGCCCATAAGGAAGCGAGCCTTCAACAAATAGGCTGGCGAGATAGAATGGGCTAACCATGACGGCCCAATTACAGCACACTAGGTGTAAGTTGAAAACCTAGACTATTGGCAACAGTTTTTTCTATTGAATCCATATTATCAATGATATGGTATTATTTTTTTATATAGAGATTCAGATTCTAACTCATCATTCACCCAAAACATCCTATATATTATTTTTTTGATAAAATAATTTAATATAAATTATCAATAAGTCTTATTTTTCACACTCATCTATCAATAAATCACGTCTCACTTATTAGTTACCATTTGCTTTTATTTGATTTGATTTTAGGATTAATATTTTATTTTTTTTATTAGATATCATGAAATTGAAGTGTTTTATTTTTTTTTATATATGACTAATTGATGAATAATTAAGAAAAAAAATAAGATATGATCAATTGATAAATATTTTAGGCTTTGATGGATATTATGTAATTCTCTCAATAATTTAAGTCATAAAATTAAAGTCTTTTCTTATTAGAAATCATAAAATTGAGATCTTTTATTTTTTTTGTAAATGACTAATTGATAAATAATTAATAAATAAAATTGCAAAAAAAATTCATAAAATACAAAAAGAGAAAATATTTTTCATCGGATACAAACTGGTCAAATAATTTTCATCAGGTTTCGTTATCTCAAATCAAAACAATCGAATCCCACCACTAACAAACAATAAATTCAAATTCCCGAAACCGACGATTCAAACCGTTGGGAAAATGCCAACAATCATATACGGAATCAACAACCAAATTCAAATCCGTAACCCAATCCAAATTCAAATCAAACATCAAACTTGGTTCATCAAATTCTCAAGAGACACACCGTATTAATAATCACATTGAAACGAAGCACATGAAATTTTTAAATACAGGATATGTTCTTCAAATTTGATTAAAAAGCATAAAATTTCATCAACAAATGCATCAATTTAATATTATTTGAAATTTCATATAATCGAATTATTAACATTTGAAAAACAATATGCTTTGTGAACAAAAACAATGCGTCTTGAATAAACCCTAATTATGGAATGTGTTCGAAACCTAAATTTCAATTTTGATGTCATACTTATTTATAATATATTGCAAAAAATTATAACCATTAATTTTTCATTAAGACGCACTGTTTTGAATTATTTGAAAAACAATGCACCTTTTACCGTGAAACACTACGCCATTGTAAAGAATTGTAATGATCAATGTTACATTAAGGCGCACTCTTTGTCATATAAAGACGCACTGTTTGAAAAAATAACAATGACACAGTGTTGTAAAAGATAAAGACACACTGTTTCATTAAGGCGCACTGTTTGCTTATTTAAGAATTGCACTGTTTGATTCTTAATATATTTGTTTTTTTTTTTTTTTATATAATGAAACATGAAAAATGACACAATATAGAAATAACTTGGTAGTAGTTATCAAGATTGTGAAAAAAGAACCACAATTTCAATGCACAGAAGAGCACAAAGTACACTTTAGGAGAACGTTGTTTTGGGCATTGTTTGATACAATTCTAAAAAGAAATATTATTGCATCCAATTGTAGGAAAAGTGAAAAATTCATTCGAGAGGTTATATCGAACTACAACCAAGAAGACAATTTATTCAACTTCGTAGACTATGAATTTAACATAGCGTCGTTGGATATCAAACTCATATTTGTAATTTTTGACGGGAGGTTTGAAATAATTGATGACGACTTGGAAACAATCAATCAAAGTGAGTTTCTCGAGACAAGATTTCCTGAAGAACGAAAACAAGGAAAAAAAATGCGAGAGAATTGACAAAATCAAAACCACAAGAAGCAGTTATTGAAGCATCAACGGGTCAGGAGCAACATGACTATGAGGACACCACAAGATTGTTGGTTTTATATGTCATGAACACGGTTTTTCTCTGTAGATCAAAGACATGGATGAAATGGGCTTATACATATTATGTGGTCAAAATGTGTGACTTTAACTGGATGTCACACATATACAACAGATTAAAGAAATTTCTCAATGATAACATCAACACAAGATCTCCAAGCCGTAATCAGTAAATGGATACCTACTAACGAATCCGGTAAATACTCTATACTGTAACACTATTTATATTGATGAAGATGCAATGAATTTATCTATAGTATTATTTTTTTTGTAAGTCGCACTGTCATTTAATAATGCCGCACTGTTTCATTTAATGATGTCGTACAGTTTGAGTCAAACAGTGTGTCAGACTTAATGAAATAGTGTGTCTTGTGTTGGCTTTAGACATTCACTTATCTAATATAATTATTTATTTTTTTAAAAAAATCAATATTGGTTCTTGGAGAGGAGTTTTGACGCTAAATCAAAAAATCATTATCTGAAATCATTGCACGATTGATAAGGTGTCGACTCAATGATCTCCCCATAAGCCCAAGAGCGGCAATTGCACGATTCAAAGATGAGAAAGTAATTTTTTTTTTCTGTAAATATACATGTTTATTTTTTATTTTTACTCTTAAAATATATAAGCTAACAAAACTTTTTTTTCCCTTTGATAATTTGATTACACAGATCATAATAGATTTTTTTATAACCATTCGTCATTGAGAGACAAATATACATTATAGAATTGGTAGCACTAGAATGGCACCAGGAAGATGATGACAACTACAATGTTCATGACTATAAGTTTAAGACTAGAAGCATGGATGACGAAACAAGCAGTGCCACAGAAATAAACCCGTACATACCATATGATGATGTATTGGCACATCATATCCATCCAAAAAACTTGTCAATCTTGCGAACAATGAAGAACAAAATTCAGGATGCCATCTTTGAAAATGTTAAGTTGAACGAAAAAATCAAAAAAATACTTACAGAAATTCTAATACTAAAGAATAAGGTAACATACTTCAAGCATATTTTACATTTGGCTGTCAAATTTCAATTTTGTGATGATTGGACTAATAGAAATTGCTAAAAATTATGCAAGGTTGATGGGGCGATAAGATAGCCGCAGATGCAATGGGCGAATCATAAAAAAATAGTTGACAAGTTGTTATCAGAGAAAGACAAAACAAGCACTTGTTTTTTTTTTTCTCTCAAAAAAACACAACTTTCATTTATAAAATATCTCACAGTTTGTCTTGCATAAGACGCATTGTTTAATAAAATTGGCACATTGTTTGACTAAAATTGACGCACTGTTTGTTTAAAATGACGTACTGTTTTGTTTGAAAGTGGAGCATTATTTTGTATGAAACTAACGCACTGTTTGTTTATAATTGACGCACTGTTTGTTTATAACTAGTGCACTATTTGTTTAAAAATGACGAAATGTTTTTGACTTTTTATATGATTTAAACATCATTTCATTGAAGATTGAATTAACCGCGAAAAAGTTGGAGTTGAAGATGCTCGGAGAATCAATAGCAAAAAAACAGAAAGAAAGTAAATCTGATTGGGGGAGGGGGTTGTTGAGGCAATGTTTTGAGGAAAAGAAAAAAGCTTATTTTTTAAAAAATCAGATTATCATGTTTAAATAAAAAGAAAAAAATGATAATTTTTACTTTCATTTCATCATTTTGAAATAAAAATAAAAAACAATTATTTTTATTTTTCATCGAGACAATCACTTCTATTTTATTAATCAATAAAATGAAAATAAAATAACACAAAAAAAACATATAAAAAAGGCCATAAAAAATCAAAATTATAACAATATATATTTAAGACAAATTATTAATCATCCCCTCCAATCAAAATACAAATATATCCCTCCCAACCGCACATGACACATCCCAATCAATCTAATCGACATCCTTATCTACATAAAGGGGTCATTAGCACTCCAGTTTAAGTGGCCATGAAGAGGGGACTCCTAAAGTTTAGCTACTTATCTGCTAATCAGTGACGTGAGATTACAAATTAGCAATTTTATTTAAGTCTTGGAAAAGTATACCTAAATTTCGGAGTGATAGTATGTTTTTGTTTTTGTTTGGAAATAAACAATTCGGAGTACCTTATTATACTAATCTCATGGAAAATTGTATTGGATGCAAGGCTGACTTGTGACTTTGTCCCGTTATAATCATTGAACTCATGAGTATGACTGATACAAAACTTTTAAACTTTTCTTCAAATAAAAATCTTTATTCTGGTACAGCATATCAAATGTCTGATCATAGTAATGCTGTGAAACTTAATCACTATGATTAAGCATATCACTCCAAATAACATACAAAAAACTATGCGAGAGACGTACGAAATAGAAACATTAGCTCGTCCACTGCATAAATTGTCATCACGAAAATACTACGAAACAGAAAGATTATAACTTGAATCCTAACGGTACCAAACGAAACATTTTTATCGATACCAAAATGACTTATTTCATCAGGTTTCTATCATTTACAAACTCCAGATCAATTTTCTTTAGACTTCCCAATGATCCAAAATGATCCAGTCGCGTTCGTTGGACGTTTTCTGAACAATGCCCCTCATAGATCGATAAAAGTACAGTAATTGAAATTGATGTTAGACAGTATAACATATGCCTTGTTATTGTTATAGATTAATGAATGATGGAACTTAAATAATTAAAAAATTTTACAAACAAAAACAGCTTTCAAAATATCGTTGGATATATCTATCAACGCATAATTCATATGTTATTAATAACAAATTTCTTTTTTCTTTATATAAAAAAGCAGTTTTCTGATGACCTCAAATCTCCAAAACCGATCTTTCTGCTTGGAAAGACTCGATATAATTGATGTTCAAAATATTGGTTTTGCATAATAAGTGGAGTGCAAAGAATGACAGAATTATCTCAAAGTGTTGTTTTAAACAATCAAATACACAAGTGATAATCCTTCCATAATCATCCAAGATTTAAATATGGGCAATGCTATTACTTTCTTGTGCGTCAAAGTACGTTATTTTCTCCCTTCTATAATTTTTACATAGCATATATTTTAATATTAGATTTGTAACGATCAAATATGATTTTGTGAAAAAATTTTGAACTTCAATTTTAGATTATAAAAAATAATTTTCAGATATCATTACAAGTATTTGGTTGAATTTTTTAAAAGTAACTCTAATAAAAGTTTTTCTCATGTTTTAATATCCGTTTCGATTTTTATAATTTATATGTAAAAAACTATAGTATACACATGTATGATATAGAGTTCATAGAATCATTGTTTATAATTCACAAATCGAACTGAATGTTAAAACGCAAGTGAAAATTTCATTGGATATTTTTACCCAATTTAGGTAACAAAACATATCGAAATATATATCATTATAAAAAAAAGTATATTTTTTAATAAAAAAGAGAGTGGTTATTATAATGAGCACTAAGACAAAACATCAAGAACATCTACCATTCCACGGGTAAAAAGTTCTGTACAAAAGTATACACGAATCATTTAACATGTGCGTTAGATGCAGAAAACCATTACACCCATCGCTCATCGGGACGAAAACGATGGCTCCAGTATTGATGGAGGCGGCCAAGCAACACTTTCTATCCTTCCCATAAGTTCATTTGTATTTTTCTAAATAATTGTTCTGTACCAAAAGCCCACCTTTCACTTTCAAAAATTATTTTTTAGGTTGTTTCACCCCAATCCGTCTTTCAATCTCATCAACACAATCATCCAGAGAACTTCAATCCTCTGCTTCTCCTCAAACACAAAACACAGAAGCAAACAGAAAAAACAAGAAACGACATCAAATTTTTGCTAGGAAGATTGAGATCATGGGTTTCTTGTCACTTCTCGAGGTTTCTTCAATGCCCATCTTGGAAGTCATCATAGTTGGAGGCCTCGGAGCCTACATGGCCACCGATCGATGCGGCTTATTGACATTGACTGCTCGGAAATCGATTAACAAGGTTTCGTCGTGTTAGACGTCGTGTTCATGGATTACCAAAAGCGTTATTATAAAGTCATGATTCATACGAGTTTGAATGTTTGTCGCTTTGATTCATGGATAATGATTCATGTCTCCTGTTTGCAGATTGTGTTTATGGTTTTTACACCAGCGTTGATGTTTGCGAATCTCGCCAAGACCGTTACCCTCGAAGACATCATCTCCTGGTAATAATTAGATTGTTTGATTGATTGGTTTTTGCTCAATTTTCCCACATCCTGTAGGAGTGCTTGTTTTGGTAATTTTTTATTTTTTTTTCTAAATATGAAGCTAGACTTTCAGCCTAAAGCTGGCTTAACTGGTTAGGATCTAAATATTAAGCACGAGATTGCCCAAGGCAATAAACTAGCAAGAAATTAACAATCTCTTCATTGTTTGCAACAAGATAATATTGCATATATCTCACCCTTTTCAAACCTTGCCTATGACAAAAATATATGAGTTGTTCTTCTTGCTGGTTAAGGCCACAAACTCTTAATTCAAGTAGGCAGGATCTATATAGGCTTTGAGTGTGCCTTAATCATGCAGTGAGTTGCAGATAATACTGCATGTACTTCACCCTTCTAAAACCTTGTCTATAACAAAAATATATGAGTTGTTCTTCTTGCTGGCTAAGGCCACAAACTCTTAATTCGAGTAGGGAGGATCTGTATAGGCTTTGAGTGTGCCTTAATCATGCAGTGTTCTGTATCAAAGAACCAACATCTATGCATGACCTGTATTCATACTGTTGTTCAGGTGGTTTATGCCAGTAAACGTGGGACTAACCTTCTTGTTCGGAGGCATCCTTGGATGGATTATGGTGAAATTGTTGAAGCCTGAACCATACCTGGAAGGATTAGTTATTGCTATCTGCTCGTCAGGTATGAGGCCGCGCTGAGTTGCTGCTTTTTTCCCAATTCCTGCATCCATCCTTATATATGTACCGAGACTGTTATTATCCTCGCTTTCGTATTGTGAAGCCAACTTGGGAAATCTTGTGGTGATCCTAATTCCTGCAATGTGCAACCAAGAAGGAAGCCCGTTCCAAGCTCCGGATCTTTGTCACCCTCTTGCACTCTCATATGCTTCTTTCTCAATGGCGGTAATGCAATCTCTACTGCTTATCTTACTCTGCTCATATCATATGTCGCCCAGATCAGGTCACCAAGTGAACAAGAAGTTCAGAAAGAAACCGTTAGGAAGCAAATGCACATCGAAGGAACAGAATCAAACAAGAAAGTAAACCCAAAATCCGCATACCGCAACGTCGTCTGGTCATCGATCAAGCTATCCAAACCACAAGCAGAATGCATAAGCATATTATCAGATGGACTTACACACGTCCACTTTTTCTGTCTTGTAGCTAGGTGGGTTTTTCATATGGACTTACTGTTATCAAATGGTGAAAATCAGCTCTTTGAAATATGAGGCGCTCCAGATTGCTGATCTCGCCCATAAAAAACCTAACGAGGATCTTAATGGTAGCGGGATTACCTCACTTCTAAAGGCTGGAAACGAAGGCTCAACGACAGGGCCATCAGAAGCCGATACAGAGGGCCAATATGTATGCTCTTGTTCTTGTTGTTCTCCTAAAACTATCTTGGCTGAAAATAACTAGTTTTTCCTGGGATGTTGCATTTTAGGCATTAACCGAAGCCAAGAAAGAAACAATGTTGAGTAAGGTCATGACACTGTTCCAACAGATATTGGAGGAGTTGATGGCACCTCCTACCTTGGGCGCGGTAAGTTCAACATCACTTAGCTCTCTATGTGCAGGGAACTCTAGGCTATTCCTAAAGTATTTAGTTTCCCTCAAGATGATGCAAATGGAGAAAGTTTTTTCTCTATCCTTTGTTCTAGATAATAGGCCTCATCTTTGGAGCAGTCAAATGGTTGAAGATGCTCATCATAGGTGAAGCTGCTCCGTTTCGTGTGATCCAAGACTCCATTCAGTTGCTCGGGTGCGTATCTAACCATTAGATGAATACAAGTCTAACTCAGTCAATAATCAGAAATAATAATTTTTGAGGTAGCCAAATCAGTTCAAACATTCGGTCATCATCTTGACGATCGTGTGATCCAAGACTCCATTCAGTTGCTCGGGTGCGTATCTAACCATTAGATGAATACAAGTTTAACTCAGTCAATAATCAGAAATAATAATTTTTGAGGTAGCCAAATCAGTTCAAACATTCGATTATCATCTTGACGATCATGGTTCAAATTTCGATGATACGAATGATTATCAGGCTTTAACGTTCAAATTTTGCACATCACAGGGATGGAGCAATACCGTGCATCACTCTTATACTTGGAGGAAATCTAGTACAAGGTAATCAGAATAATAATAATAATAATAATAAAAGCAACAATGTAAGCAGAACTAACCTGTTTTCCTTTTGGGAAGATATCTGACAAGATCAGTCTCGTGACGAACAGGTATACAGACAGCCCGATTGAAAGCATCAGTCATCATCGGAGTCATAGTCGTTAAGTTCATTCTCGTCCCGATTATTGGTGTTGCCGTGGTATTACTAGCTGATCGGCTTGGGTTCCTCCCACAAGATCCTCTCTATCGCTTTGTTCTTCTAATTCAATATGTGCTTCCTCCTGCTACGAATATCAGTAAGATAAATTAAGATGTTGATCTTATCAGTTCCATTGGACAAAATATGGGAGATTGGAATAGCCGTAACATGTTTGTGTTTGTGTCAGGTACGATGTCGGAGTTTTTCCATGTGGGTCAAGAAGAATGTTCAGTAATATACCTATGGACATACCTGTTTTCTGTTATCGCGCTCACTCCTTGGTCGGTCTTATTCTTGTTGATCGTTTCCTGAAGAATCGGTCCTCTTGGTTCTGCCTTGGGGACTGAAACAAGGCAGACCTTGTATATTGAAGCGGCCATGATATGCCGCCAACAGTATCTTCATATCAAAGCCTGGACTCTCATTGTTATCACGATTGAAGAGTCTGCATCAGGACAGAGATGGCAATCTGCAAAACCAACAATGTATTGTAATTTCAGTCATGTTATTGTTTTGAATTGTTTCCGACTTCTATTTTGGAGGTCGGAGTTGAAGCTCCTCTGTTGTACCATTCATGCGAGTGAACCTACCTTTATATGATGTAAAAAGAACAAATATGCAATTTATTCAGAATTGAATACCTTAGATATATGATTTGGGAAAGACTTCATAATAATAATTAAAAAAAAAAAGAAGCAAAGCAAAACAACATACCCACAAATCCTGCCAAGATGTGAGGTTATTGCCATCTTTGCTATGAAACCATCGGTGCTAGTCGGGATCATCTATGTGAAGTACATGCCGCTTCCAGTGATCGGCATATCGCTTTGTGCTAATGCTTCAGTTCACCATTCCACCTACGATGAACATCGTCAGTCACTGAATCTTGGTGTATAGACACAAAATGAGTTAACGCCCTTCAATTAAACAGCAGGTACCTACTTTGATGCAGGCACAATCACCAAGTTGTTTGATGTGAGACGACGTACTTGGTAAGAAGCACTTGCACTGACCATGTGGTCAACCAAATACATGCGGCTCCAGTCCTGAAAGCTTACCTCGCCAAGCAAAGAATGGAGTGCAGGATCCATAGAAGAAATAGAAGGTCATCTGTGTAGAACAAGTAAAAATGTAGAAGGTGGCACAGAGAGCTAACAGCTCATTCCGAGGGAGTGAGCTTGACAGGATACAAAGTTCTCATCAATATCATCACATTTGATGTACGCAGAACTCACATCATCTCATAATTGGTCATGAACCAAAGATGCGCCCCTATCCTTGGTGCATCTTGCTTTCCCAGATCCTGCTATGTAATACTAATATGAAGTCTCAGCATGCGCATTATTAATCCGTAGGACTGCTCAAGACATTATTCAGCACGTACACTGAACCAAAACTATATAAGATAGATGCAACACAAAATTTCACTTTATAACTTATTAATAGAGATGATACAGAAGTTGATTAGTACAGAGATATACACTCAGACAATAGAATCACAGTAATGAGTCGAAGGAAGAAAATCATTCCCTTCTACAACAGGGTAATTAAATTACCCAAGTGTACAGCTTCTTCTGCACCTACTCCTCCTATCTGTAACTCCAGGACCAGGAGCCACTAGTATCTGACCTTCACAGCATATATATGCGGTGGAATTACAATGTTCGAGCCGAGGTGAGTCTTCTGATCTAGATCAACGTAAGCTGGAGTTTCGGCCTGTTTGGTTGGGGCTCAACCACCTCCAAATGAATTCTTACTGTCTGAAGAACACTGTAACTTATGCTTCCATCTGTCTTTCTAACTTTTTGATCTTGCTCATCAACAACCCAATCTCCGACTCCCTTTTCGCCCCTAGGAGTCAAATACACAGGTCCTTCGATACCATACCTGAAACAAAATCCCACTTTAGTATCTGCCCAATTATGAACAGGTGACACAAATATTCCCATTCTAATTATACTCACGAGGTAGAGTCTACCAGATCATAAATATAAACCGTAACAAATATTCACATTGTGTTCGTGAAAAAATCTATATGAATGGATGCAGAAAACACTATACACGAGTGCATAATGACTCACAGAGCACTGCATAAAACACAAAAAGCGATGAGAATTCAAGGATAATAAGGCAAGATCTATATTTAACTGAAGAAAAGGAAAAAGAATATACTTGGGCACGAAGACGACAAATCCATTATTTCTAATCTTGACTATTCTCGCCTCTGTGTCGATGGGCCTGTAAAGAGAAGAAGCAACGATGATACATTGGCATTGTGGGACAATGAGACTGGATGCAAAAACATTCATGGAAACACATACCGTTTCCTGAAATAGATCAAAGTGTGAAGCTCAACCGAGGCTCGACTCGCCATTTGGGCATTCCTATGCCGGTAATTGAGATCTAGTCCATAGCACAGAAAAATAATCATTGACGCACACAAGAATGAAATAGCAGCCAGGTATTGAGGCCAATAGACAGTTTATCCGGACAGTAATTTAAACACGAAAATAGTCTTGTGAGAAAATTCCACAAGGTCATGACAGTCAGTCACAGATGCAGGTATCTTCATAAATGCAGGCTCTTAGAGCCTGAAACTACATCTAACTTGTTTATACTCTCTCAGGAGTCGGTTCGGAGCAGTGAATGGTGACTTACTGTCAGCAATATTTGTAAGTTGTGGACTATCCTGGAACACTGTTGGTAGCTTGAATATCCCTAAAGATGCTGCGAGGAGTCGATGCACGATTACATCTGCAAACCAAATACAATCACAGCAAACAACTAAGGATGGTCAGAAAAAGTGAAAAACAAAACGTACCTTATTTCTTTGAAGTAAGAGCAAAAGCTAAGATATCAGTACCTGCATATCTCCTGATAGGGGACGTAAAATGCGTATAAATAGGTGAGGCAAGCCCGTAATGATGAAATTCTGGAGGACTGAGATCCCCACTACAGAAGTAAACAGCCTGAACTCAAAATCAAGAGAGAGACAAGGATGGTTTGTAAATAAATCCAGCAGAGACAAAACAAAGGTAACCCTAGAATAGGCATAGCTTCACCTGTGTCATACACCTGGTTGCAAGAATCCGAAACAGCTTATTGAAATATGGATCATCACCCTGGCAAAGAAATTCATTAAAATATCAAACATCGGGCAGTGATGAGAAGATGGCAACACCAAGAATACAGTGCACAAACAACATTAAATCTCCCAATGAAAACACAAAAGATGAGCTCTGTATAGATATGATCATATTTATGACGTCAACATTACTATAAGTCAAACGGTAAAAATAGAACTGAAGACCAAAATAATCATATAAGATTCTCCTCACCACAGCGTGGTCCAGTGAATCGGCCAATGCCTTGGAGGATGAAACATCCAAGTCAACACCAACAGCTGCTGAAGTGCGCAGCAAAGGTTCAAGCATTTCCCTCGTTGGAGTTGGATGACGCCTGCAATGATGATAAGAAAATTATTCTCTGAACATACATGACAACTATAACTTTCAACAGATAAAAATGCTCTGAAAATAGGATTAAAAAATAGAAGTGATATTTATGGCAACATGTGTGAGATTCGCACTGGAACACCAGGGCAGACGAGATTAAGGTGATTCTTGACCCAAAGGCTCATAAACCCTTGTTCTCTTACCTTAGAAGTGAGCACGAAGGGAAATGTTCCAATATCTTTTTTGCAACTGAAACATTGGCAGCCAACATGAACTCTTCAACCATTTGGTTTGCCTCTCGAATTTGATACATCCCTGTGAGAACAATTTTAAGAGTCAGATACAACATCCATAAGGTGGCAGAAAACAATTTTAAGAGTTAGATACAACATCCATAAGGTGGCAGAGAACAATTTTAAGAGTTAGATACAACATCCATAAGGGCAGATCTACCACCGGAATTCAAGAACGACCATAATACCCAATGTGATGAAACAACCAGTGATCACCGATCCTACGGTCTAATCTCCACAAACCAGAAATAAAACAACAACAGAACAAAAACTTCTTCCTTTAGCAAGCAAGTGCTAAATTCTAATTATGAGAGTCGAAAGTTTGAACTCCAATAACAATAGTAGCCAATAATGCGACCAGACAAGGAAGAATGAAGATGAATAGCATACCAATATCAAGCGGATCGTGAGTCTCTGTATCGATTTGAAACCTGACCTCAGCAGAAGCGAGAGTCAAGGCACCTTTTTCAATACGTCTAAGCCTCATAATCTAAACAAACCAAATGAATAAATTCATGTTAAAAGACAAGCACAATAGAGAAGAGTTTGTTGCATTAATGCATCATGGAACACATCTACCTTAGCCAAGTTATTCATATTTCGGAGATCCACGGTAACAGGGTCCATCAAACGACTGCAAGAAAACATCTCAATCAATAGGTGTCAACACGAATATACGCAAATCTCATGAAAGCATCCTAGATTACACAAATATAAACTACAAATTTTACAAGACAGAATATGGCCAACAAGACAGGCACACTCATGTCTTCACCTGTATTCATACGCCAGTCCATTCAGAAGCTACTTTGACATAGTGACCTTTTTTTCGGACACAACATTATACTAACAATTAATCAGTTGACTGTTGTCGAAACAATAAGTTAGTTAGGAAACTGCACCTGTCATCCATCCTAGCCTGGGCCTCAACATAAGACAACGCTGCACATGACTTAATGACACTTTTTGTGAATCTAGTCGACACAATATCCGCATCCAGAGTCATTTCCTGAAATACGATAGATGTAACAGAATATGCAAACAGATCAAAGAAGAGTTCATTTGAGAAAGTCAAGCATGGGCCCCAAAGGAGTTATATCATAAGGGAAGTCAATACGGACAATTGAGTACGACGGCTTAGATTTTTGTGGCAAGTTAGAATGTGGTTTTGACCCTTTTTACTTTTTAATTTTTCTGTGGGGAGGGATCTTTACCCAAATAACAGAGAAAGCCAGCCTCTCCACATCGGCACGAAGAGAACAAACATCTGCAAGATCATAATTGACAAAGTCAACACAGATAAGACTAAGATTGGCATCAAACCATTTTAATCAATAACTATGAACATGAGATAATAGCAGCACATGGCAACAACCTTTAGTCAAAGGTTTTGGGAGCATGTCAATTCTCCGGTCAACAAGATAGACAGATGTACCACGTTGGGAAGCTTCATCGTCAAGATCGGTGCCAGGGTGAACAAAGTTGGTCACATCAGCGATATCTGATTTTTATGATCAAGGTTTCACACTGATGCCTCACAAATAAAGCACGTTTTCCTATCTGATTGCAATACCCAGAGTCTTCATGCTGCAAACTGAAAAGGGAATTGACTCTGATCTTCCTAGAATATAATAAAGTCTCGCTATGCAATCTCAGTCATCAGATACATTTACTGAGTTATCAGCATATAATAAAGAATGCACTCCCACTCAGTAAGATGAATCTGCCAACAGAAAGGATACGCACTCCAACTTCAAAATTTCCATTTGGAAGACAAGTGCAGTGTAATGCATCGTCAATATCCTTGCATCCTACACAAAGTGAAAGATCAGAGTTGGAAGTCAGGAACACTCGAGTGAAAGTGAAAAAAATAAAAAAAATTATGGCAAGTCTCCTATAAGAGATACCAGGAGGATCAACACTGAATACACGTAAATGCCGCAAGTCATCTCTGTTTGGATCTGATAGGTCGGTAGAAGAGACCGACCATGGTAGTGGCGGCAAACAATGCAAAACTTGTAAAGAAAATGGCCTTGAGTTGATATCATTCTCAATTAAAACAACCTGCCGAAACCAGAACAAGATTAGGATGTACACCATTATGCAGAAAAAATTTACTCTGGACAGAGATGGTTACGAAAAAAAAACACATTTTTATTACCTCAGTTTCAGTGTCTCTATCACCAATTTCTCCTATTGTCCTTACATAATGTCCAGATGGATATCGAGACAACCGATCCCAGGAATCAACAGAAACAATGATTCTCTTGTCGAGTAGGTTTCCAAGCTGTCTAGTTTGAATGCGAATCTTAGGTATTCTACCATCCTTGGAGACAAATAAAGCATGCGCAACACCACCATTACCTGCAGGCATAGGCATTGGCTCCAACGAACCACAGTAACTGCAAAAATACAAATGGCACATGTCAAAGGGAAAACAATAGCCATCCCTATGGTAAAAAAGGTGCTGAATTAAAGACATGATGCAACACTAGAATAGTCAAGTAGTCAATCATATAATGATGCAAGGAAAGGAGCAATAAAATAGAGCCATTTTAGCACAATCCCAAGGCCAAAAAGCACCTTTATCATCCCATAGCCCCCTTTCAAGTTTCAAATCGCTTTCTTAACTATTAATTTTGTAACATGAGGAGTCAGGGGAGAAGCAGCGGGGAATAAATAAGTCATGCGGATAGATACTGGGAAGGCTAAAAGCAACTGGCATATAAATGGCCTAATCTTCATCAATAGCAAGAGTTCAACACTTCAACTACATAAAGAGTACCTTGTGATTTGGCAAGTGCAGTGAAATAGAAAATCCCAATTTACGAACAGGGCAATCTGTTGCAACTTACAACTAAGAACCTTTACAGCTTAAAACTAAGAACCTACAATCAAGTATGGGGAGAAAATCACTTACAAGTGCCAATTCCTTTTGATAATTCCAACAACACGGCCAGACGGACGTCCAGAAGCAGAATTTGGTCCTCTAGCAGAGACTTGTGCCAGAGTTGTGTCTCTAGGAGCATCATCAGCACTACCGGGAACAAGACGCACGCCTTCTTCATGATTATCTGCCAGAACATAAAACATCTATTATGCAAAAGGTAGTATGGTACTAACCTATTCCAATCACAATCACCTTCACTCCAAGGTTTGCAGAACCGAATCAGAACCGGAATTGGAATTTCAAAAAATGGTTTGGTTCACCAGCTCAGTTGTGAACCGGACCGAATCGGACTGGTTTAGGCCAAACTGAATCGGTTCTTCTCTTTCTTTCTTTTTTGAAAAAATGAGCACAATTTTATTTTAGAATAATCAATAATCATTACAATGAGATAAACACAACAATCAATAAACATAAATACAAAATATTTGTTAATGAGCGTCACTACGATATCCAAAAGGACCAAAACAATAAAAGAGAGAATGAGCATAATTTTATTTTTGAATAATCAATAATCATTACAAGAAGATAAACACAACAATTAATAAACATAAACACAAAATAATTGTTAATAAGTGTCACTATGATATCCAAAAGGACCAAAACAATAAAAGAGAGAATGACAAGGGCCTTCAATAAAAGAAAGAATGACGTCCCTAGAATATCCGCAATGTGCTTCTTCATATGTTATATAAGCATGTGAAAAAAATGGAAAAAACATAAAAAGGAGGGGAAAAAATATATTTTGAGCTATATACTAACTGAACCAATCGAATCAGGACCGAGGGTGAATCGGATGAATCGATAATTGAACCGGCCGGTTCAACCGATTTAGGATCGGTTCTGGTGAACCACCAATTCAACCCATGAATCGGAACTTATTTCCTAAAAACCGATCCAATTCACCCCTGAACCAGCCGATTCAGTCCGGTTTTGCAAACCATGTAACTCTTCACATCAAAGAGCAAGGAGAAAGCATGGGTAGAGGATTACACACCAGAATGCTGGTAGGGAATCAGTGAACTATTGCATTGAGTTATTTATAATCATATATAGCGGCTCTTTGCAGTTTGGACCTTAAATCAAAGGATAAAAGAGGATCACTTCAATTCTCAAGTGACCACTACATAAGTTCAGGCCAACCTACGTTACCTACCTTCATCTGCCATCAGTAAAGCCTCCTCCTCATGCCACTGATCCTGAGGGAAAAGTTCCACTGCCACGATATCCCCATCAAAAGCTCTATTCATATTTCCACGCCCGTATATAATAATTTCATCTCCAATGCTCTCACTTCCAACATATGCTTCCAAGGAATTGTAGCGGTTAACTCGTAGTTTCCCTTGATGATAAATACCACGATGCAGACCAGAAGTGATTTCTGACATTGGTTTGTGCTGAATTAGAAGTGAACAGCATAAGAACTTCCACGATTTAGAAAAAAAATAAGATCAACAAGAGAAAAAAGATCTCATATATTATAATATTAAGCAGCAAACTGATATCATGCACCATCGTTGTTTTAGAAGCACTCACCTCGTTATAAATAACACTTCTTTTTGAAGGTCTCACATCTTCAGCATCCTCCATGGCCACATCCTCAGAGGTTGGAAGGACAAGCAAGTCGAGTAGCTCTGGTTGGCCGAGTGATTTCACATATGATTCAACTGAAACAGATTTTCAACAAAATCAACAATATTACCCGAGATTGACTGTTACACGGTGACAAATGACACATACAATTTTAAATTCTTAAATGTCAAAACTGCAAAATGCAATAGAAGCCAACTTCCAACCCTAGAACATAATAGGAAGAGATAACAAACGGGTATGAGAAACATGCATAAGATTGAGTCTCTACCTGGGCATACAAAAAAGCAAAGTAACTCGGGAAAGATAGAGGCTCACCTGTCTCTGCTGAAATACCCTCCTCAACTGCCTTCCGCTTATTCTCCCTATCATTAGTCACCAACAAGACATGCCCTGCCGAAGCAAGATGTTTTTGATACCATAGAGTAGCCACCCTGATAGCTGCAAAACTATCTCAATCAAAATCAGGGGGAAAAGGGATACAATATAGAAACGGAAAAGGAACAGGTCAAGACACTGGTCCATTTGTGAACAGTATTCATAACAAAACAATTCATGACTTCCAAAAAGAGTAAGTTTGTTATACTGATGAGACTTTCTCAGCACTCCGTAATTAGATATAGATAAAGAACACACCTCTATCATTTCGATCATTGGGGCTTTCTCCAACCATGGCCTTAATATATGTATCCCTAGAAAATAGAAATAAACATAGATAATCAGTTCATGGTATAGTTTAAGAACAAGACATTTTTATGAACCAGACTCAGTAAACAGAATGCATAGCCTATGAACTCATGTACTCCGTACAACCAACAGGAGAATATGTCAAAACCATTTCACAGAAAAATTAAGAAGGCTGGCTGGTTGTAAAATAAAAGAAGACAACTTACTTGTGATATTCATTCGAGAAAACGAAAAAATGCCTCAACGGATTGCTGCAAAGAGCCCTAACCCTGTTATAGACCGAAAGATTCTTGTTTTTTACCTCTTCAATCACCACCGACAGCACCACCACGTTATCTATCGCTGAATTCTCCAGCAAATCAATCTAGTGGAACAAAACCAGCATGACACTCAACTTAAACCCACAACAAAGCAGAATTTACTTGCCGTAACTCTCTATATGACACACCATTCGACCGCATTACAAAATTGAAACAACTATTGCCAACAACGTATCAATCGATCGATCACCTGATGAAGCACGACGTTGGTGTCAACGACAAGAACGGTCAGGATATTCGAGCTGAGCTTAGCGGACGAGACGTCGCAGACCGTGCAAGCAGGGTGACCACAGTAGATGTCCTCTCTCAGATAATGCTCTCGAACCACCTGCCACATCATCGCAATCAGTCACCACACAGCCATGAGTCACTTCCAATCACAAAAGGGGGGAAAATTAGGGTTAGGGTTAGGGTTGGGGGTGAGTTACCTTGAGGAGTTTGCCGCCCTTGGTCTTCTTCACAAAGGACTTGCTTTGCAGCATGATGAATTTCGATGAATCGAATCGATTGAGGGGTTTGTGATTGATTTGGGAGGTGATTGTGGTGTTGATTTGGGGGTTTGTGATTAGGGTTTTTTGGGGTTGTGATTTTGGGTAGAGTAAGGGTTTGATGAGTTGGTTGGGGTGGTTTGGGTGCGAATCGATTTTGGGGTGAAGACTAGGGTTTGATGAGCAGGGGTGCTAGGGTTCGAAACTTTGGGGTTCTGGTTCGTCGTGGTCGAACTGACAACTATACATTTTTCATTCTAAAAAAAATTATAATTTTTTTATCAGATATATATAATAATAAAAATTTTGATCAATATTATGAAATGATCTATATTTAAAAAAATTTATGAAACATATAATAATCATCATATATCATAATCGTTGATTATTAAAAAATTTAAATCGTATGATCTATAACAAATCTGATCTAATCATGTGAGAACTACCCTTTCATTGAGCATCTCCAAAATGTGTTCAACTTTTTTTTTAAACTCACATGTATTGAAACCAAGATTTTCACATGTATCATATTGTATATAATATAAAACAGAGAAATAATACAATTCAATCTAATCCTTAAGATGCAACAAACACTACTCTTTCGTCAACGGATTTGATTGCTCCGAAAAACTAATCATTCTTAATGATTCTTGCCATGGAAAGTAACAGTGTTTCGAGATGACCGAAATTATAGTTATGTACCAACCGCAGTCGAAGGTTACCACTGATGAAATAGGCGTCGCTGGTGTTGAAAGAGGAGTGCTAATCACCCCTTTGAAAGTACACACCCCCTAAACATGGCTAGGGGCAGTCACGCGTAGCTTCACCCAATAGCTATTTTATCGTATACACTAGTCATGAAACAGCAAACTGCTGTCGAATCTACAGACTTATATTTGTAAAATTTAACCAGTTAACGTTCTCCTTTAGACAAATTCACAGACAGGAAACCGAGCGAGTTTTGCAGATAGTATATAAAAGGAAAGAACCACGAACACAGAAGACGTGTTGCAGGATCATCAACTGATAAACATGATCAAGGCAAATGCCCACAGCATTTTAACACTGTTAGAGTTATGCTCTTGCATTTGCATGTTTAGGTGGATAACCAACTCAATTAGCAACAAAACCATCAATCTTCATTCATGAATCATGACGGATTGGATGAGTTTGCTAGAACAATGGGAAAATGAACATAAAAAACTATATCAGCATCTATCACAGGTGGAAATCAACATATATGGGAAGATAAAAGCGTGAATGGAACTATGCTTTATTCGCAAATCTATTCTAATTCACACGTAGATATAAGCAATCAAGCAGTAAACAATATACAATGTTGCCAACAAGTTCATGACTGCAATTTAAACAAACAGTAGGGTACAAATATAATAAAACCCTTTTTTCTACAAGAAGAGGATGAAAATCCTACCTGCGGGAGCTGATCATAGCTAGCTCTACCTGATCTGCGACAAGCATATATGATAATCTCATTCCGATGTCAAGACTGAACAACCTTATTTTGCTCAGTGGCCTCGTGAACTTTAAAATCCTTGATTTTCGACGTTGGTGTGCCCTCAACGGAGAGGATCCCATCAGCCTCGGGTAATGGCGAAGGCAAAGAACTTGGAATAGGTTTATCTGGGGTGTCTGTGGCTTGCCCTGAGCTACTAGGGTTTGCTTGATCCTTGATGCTGCAAAGGCTCAAGGGCAACTTTTTTAGCTTGACCCTTCCTCTCTTTCTACCATTGGTATACGTCTCGGCGGATGCTTCAAAATGCTTCTCTTTGCCATCTCTCAACTTTGCTACCCTACTATTATGCTCCAGATAATGATCAGCTGCGCTAGATTTTGAGGCCTTGCCGTTTAACTTTACTGTGTAAGACTCGTCATCAGAACTCTCGGATTCCACATCTCCGAGAACATTTTCTTTGCTGTGTGCGGACGGGATCTTTCCTTCTTTGACTACTACACCATTTGGAATTACACCCTTCTCTTCAGTAGGGTAAACCTTTAGCTTCTTATGCTTATGAGTTTTCATGTCAGAACCCGGAGAATGTTTTGAAATCCGCGGGGAGCTGTTTATTGCTTGATGCAACTTCCGAGCGAGTTCTTCATCCTTCCTGCAATTTTCCTTGCGCTGGTTTTTCTTGTACAAGAGCTGAACTGGAACATGTTTCTTGAACTTGCTTTTCCTATGTTTCCTCTCTTCGATCCCTGCTTTCTCTGAGAAAGAGGCAACCAAAGCCAATGCACTCTTGGCGGCAGCGACAGCTTTTGCTGCAATAGCAGATTTCTCCACCGCTGCAGCTCTTGCAGCCATAGCTGCCTTTGCTGCAGCTGCCGCCGCTGACCCAGCAGCCTCAGCAATCTCCTCGAGGGTCATGCTCGAACCATTCTTACATGATTTTACAAGACTATTGACCCGAGCATCAAAACCAAACAAGGGGCTAGAATTTGAAATCCCTTGAGGGCTCCAAGGCGTGCTCTCCGAATTCTGCTTCTTCAATCCAGCAAGGAGGCGCTTTCTTGGTGGCAAGAGAACATCCGAATCAAGATGATTGACATCACATCCATTACCCTCCATCTCATCACCTCTCAACAGCTCTATGTAGGCAAACAAGAACCCCTAGTCATAGTGCAATGCTACCCCGTCAACTACTTCATCCACACCACACTGAGATATATAAGATCACGGAAAATTTCTCAGCCAACAATACAAGGATCTTTCGAATAGTGCCCTCAGGGCATCATATATCACAGCAAAGCGAAGATCATCATGCTATCAAAACCCATCACAGCAAAAACAACACTCTTACCGAAAGAACAAATAACAAAACACAAATTCGTCAACATCAACAGATCCAAAAGAGAACAAGAGATTTAACCATCAAATCATGCTCAATTCACACTGATTCAACAAACTAATACAAAACTCATCTTGACCCCAAATACACGAACTCGCCCGAGCTTGACGATAGCTCATATCAACCCATCAAGACAAAGATCACACCAAAGCAGAGCAGATACTTCAAAAGCAACAAGTGATCTCAATCATCCAGCTGATTTCACCAATCAATTCCGAATTCACAAATCCACAAAAAACCAATACAGGTGATCAAATCCCACCAAAACAATCCCAATCAATAAAAGTCCAAGCTTGAATCACTAGAATTCTCAGAACCCAACACAATTGGGGACTCATTTCATCAAAATTTCACATGGGTATTTCTCTATCTTGACGATCAAACACAATTATGAACTGGGTACTGATCAAAGTGCCCTGATTTTACCTGATTTTGAAGGATCAAGGATTGTGAAACTAGGGCATGGAAAGGGCAGAAATGAACAATTAGGGTTTGAGATATATAGGAGAAAAGGAGAAAGGCGATTCCAGTTTTGTGGATTTTTTTGATACTTGTGGGGGAAAATCATGAAAAAAAAAATGGTGGATACACTTCTGCAAATGTGAGGTAATCTACCTTGCTTTTTGTGCCAAATTACTTGTTTGACATTCAATGTCCTTTTTAATGGGGAGTTCGATGAAAATTCTTTTATGAAAAAATCATGACAAGTTCTCAGGATAAAATCCAACTCGACTCATGTATAATCAAACATTAGTGTTTTTGCAATTTGTCATGTATCATCATTAACGAAGCTAATCAAATTATATATTGAAAAATGTCAATTATAGCCAGCGTTTGAGATCCTAGCAACTAGAATGGATTGAATGAGAACATGTACTGTATTTGAACATTATGTGAACATCCTCAAGCATTAATTTTTACCAACTTTGCGGGAAAAGCTAAACTTGAACTCATTTAAGCTCAAAAAACCACCCAAGTGTCAGACCCTGTAAACAGAGTTGAACGCGTCTGTCGGAATCAACACGAATCCTGTTATTTCCAAGACAGAACAGTCGAGATCGTTTTACACAATCGCTGCCCATGAACTGTGAAAGGTACACAAAACCGAAAATTACAGAGACCTATCAAGTGTTTTTACAGCAAGAATCCTCCTATGGCCTGGTAGTGAACAGGATCTCAAGCTTCGCTCAAGTATTACCAGGAATCCAGTATGCGAAGAACATTTAAGCTTCAAGCTTGCCCACGTTACCGTGATCGCCGAGTCTGTTTAATAACAGCTCGCCATGGTTGGTTTCGGAACTGCTTCAATAGCTTGATGAGCAGGTATGTCTTGGTGTCTCTACCAGAATACAGGCAGAGTTCAAGAGGAGTTAAACCATCCTGCATCAATAGAAGTAAAACCGCACGGGAGTTACTAGCTCGCCAATTCATGCTTGTGCAATAATTTTAGGAAAATAAGAACACAGGCCATTTTTATCCTCATAAGGACATGAGCAACTTCAATTCAAGGTTACCTTGTTTTTTAAGGTTTTATAGGCACCACTTGTCAATAGAAACCTGACGATGTCTGTTTGTCGTGCTTGAACAGCCAGATGCAATGGTGTCCATCCATCCTATAAGAAAAAGAATCGAGTACTTCCTGAACATGTTAAGAGAGCCTTCCAGGGATATAAGGATTTCAGATGAATGGCAACCACTTTACATTCGTTGTCGGGAAGATTGATATCCACTTTGTGCTTCAGAAGCATTTTAATAGCTTGGACTGATGCGGTTCTTACAGCGTAATGCAGCAATGTCGCTCCATCCTGTAGGCAGCACAACATGAAAATCAAAAGACTAGTCAACACTCAACATCAAGGAAATGCAACATTAAGATGCAAATTCTCTTACGTTATCACGAACAAGAGGATTGGCTGATTCTCTTAAAGGACAAGTCGTGATAGACTGCTGTTTGCTGATTATTGCCTTGTGGAGAGCAGTTAACCCTTGCTGGAGATATAGAAGGTCACATAAGTTCATGAATGGAAAAAAGTGCACACCAAACATGCCACATGAAAGAACAAATGGACCTGATCTTTCGCATTGATTTCATCAACATGTTTCAACAGAGAGGTCAAAAGGATAAAATTTCCGGATGCAGCGAGACTATGAAGTGGTAGCCACTTCCCCTACACAAAAATAAGCTTTCAGTAAACTCTTTTGCCGGAAAAATCAACTTACAAAGGTGGCAACTTCTAGCTTAGGCGCCCTCACATTTAATAGATTCCTCTCCTCCTTCGTAAACAGCTTAGTGCGTCCTATGTGTTAAAGAGAGTCAGCTTCAGATACAATGCAGCTCGAAACCGGCAAATGATTTTCACAGGATAAATCAAAAGAGTAACCAAGGTGATGATCAGCACACGTGAAAGCAGATGCTATGAGTGCTAAAGCAAAGAGATGAAGTGCATATGCTAAAAACATGGTTCATATGGTAGGAGACACCAACGCCTCACTCAACTCCATAATCATAACTGCAGGACTCCATGTCTCAGAGTCTCGATAATTCAGAGACGAGACCTTGTGCAACTAGGTCAGCTTGATGTTTTTCAAAGCGATGATATAGGTGTCTACATTACAAGTCCTGGCAACTTTTTCATTGTGCAACATTCAGCTACCTGCAATTCCAGAACAAAATCTACCTCTAGCGAATAGGATGAAGAAGACAATGGTACAAAAAACCGAAACCACCAAGCCATCATTCTTATTCTCCAAATGTTTCCATCACCAATCTCATTCAAGCCATCTCCTCGACCGGAAACACAATCACTAGCCACCAAGGATCAACTACACAGATACGACGACCTCAACTTCTCATACTCCTGAAAACCAACCAAGAACGCAGAAACAGCAACCAAACCACCAAGGAAACAATCACAACTCACCTCGACCCCTCGCACCATCACCATTCCCATACATTTCACTCTCGAACAACTTTGCATCATCAACCACCTCGCGCCCATACACCGCCCACCGCAATCTCCTCGCCTCAACTTCTTCCTCATTATCCCCACCACTTACTTTCCCTCTTTGATCACCATATCTCTCACCCCAATCCCTCACATTCTCATCAAAATTCTCATTCTCATCCCCTTTTGAAAAGGATATGAATAGACGATACTAGGAGTTCACAGCAAGTAAGATATTTAAATTAACGAATAAAATAAAAAAACAACAGAAAATATAGAAGTAAAATTAGAAGATGACCACACATATAAAATAAAAAATAAAAATGAAACTCATAACGTCGAATACATGTCGACAAAATTTACAATCAGACTTCGACTCGACGTCGATTATATTTCAGCGTAAAATGAAACGTGGGATAGAAAATGAAGAAAGACAAATGTTCAAAAAAAGATCTCAAGGAGGAAAAATGAACAAAAGTGGATAACCAGAATTATACGTCATCGTGTAAACACCCCAGTTTTAATATATTCTGAATCTCATTCATAAGACTTTTGATTATTCTTCATGATTTAGACCCATATTTTTCAGATTCGTAATGTTTATCCAATATGTTTCACAATGTTAATTGAATATGTTACATAATGTTATTTGAATTTGTTACACAATGTTACCAAAATCATTCGTAATGTTACACTATATTACTTGAATATATTTCTCAATTGAGTTAGAACAATTCAGTCATCATTTATCATATTTTATTGTCAATATGTACCGATGGTTTATTTTATTCCCAATATGTATTTCTTTTAAACGTGAAAAAAATTATAGCATTCAAACAACGTGCGGGGCAGTAAACTAATATCATATAAATTTGAAAAGAATCATAATATATATATCTCACATAAAATATATATTTTAAATCCCACCAAATTCTAGGTTACCTCTCACTTTTTACATCTTCACAAAATCTATTTATATTTATCTCGTGTATAGTTATATAATGCACAAAGTGGTCCATACTAAGCGAAAGTATAAGAGTTGTATCTTGATCGGATATTTTAGATTTATCTATTTATGTTCAGAGTGAATCACATGTTGGATTTATTTTTAATCAAGTCAAATAGTAAATTTTTTAAAATAAAATAAAAGTCCTAATATATCTTCTAAAATATATAAGTTTCAACAAAAAAATTTCAATTCCATCAAATTCTAGATTACCTCTCAATTTATATCGTCTTTATATAGTCATAATGGTCAAGTCCAATTGTATTTATCCGGTTCATAACTATACCGATACTTAAACTAGTTTACTCTTGTATATATCATGCAGTGAAGGTTGTTTTTGTCCGGTCGGTCCAAAATACTCGCAACACTTTAGTTAGAACTATAGATGATGAAGTGTTATTTTATAATAAATTATTTACAAACGTTTTTAAAATATGAGTTTGGTAAATTTGTAACTAAATAAGCTTATTTGTGGTTAAATTTTTAGATTTAAAAATCAATAATTAAGATTAAAAACTCATTTTTGCGTTAACTGAAGAAAAAGAAATTAACTTTAATCTCAACCATTGATTTTTAAATCCAATGATCTAACCATATTTTTTCATAAATTCAATTTTTTTCTTAATCTTTGTACTCCCTCCATCCCATAATAGACGCAACATATTCATATTTTGTATTATTTTATATGTATGAATATAAGTCTTATTTTTATATCAAATTACGTCTAATCGTCCCGTAACATATATTAGGTTAAAATATTTAATTTACACAATCATTCATGTTTCACGATAAATTTATAAAAAATTATATTTGATCTTTATTATTCACATGTTAAATTTTACATCAATATATATAACATATTAAAATAATAAATTTATTATGAAACCGAAAGAGTCATATATTGCACTGTTGTCTTAGTGAATTTGTCGTATGCTTCTACGGAATTAATAGTGACTAGATAGACATGTACTGATTGGCCGTCATTACTTATAAGCTGATAAAGTCCTGTAAATTATTCGGATAGCACATCATTGTAACACTGGAGTTTGAGATACCATATATTCCTTTCGTTTCAAAATATAAAAAATAGTTTGATCCGATATACGAATTTATATGTATGTTAAATTTATGTGAAATTTAATGAAGAAAAGAATATTTTTTTTAATGATAGTGGGGTTTAGTGTAGTAGTTGTGAAAGGAGATAATAGATATATTACAACACATGATGATTGTTATATTTTTTTTTTTTACGTTTTAAATAAAAAAATGTTATTTATATTATAAAATGAGGAAGTACTAACATACGAATATAAGGTAGAATACACATGACAATACTAGAAACATTGAAAGAGCCCGACATATAAGCGTACATAGATCGACAGTTACAACTGTGATACTACGGGATGATCTTCGGGATGGCTGGTTTCTATAGACGGCCGTTGTCACGTAATCGTCACGTTGGATGTGACGACAATTATTGTGTGAGACATGTAATTTTCGCGACAATGTTCAGTAGAATTCTCCCGAAAGAAAACTACGTAGATTGGCCAAGAGAAGCACCTTCGAATTGGAAAAAAAGATAATGCAATAAATTCCATCGCTTTAACATGACAATGTGCCGGAAGGTCACTTTAAAATGACAATGTGGTATCATGTAGAGCGTTTAAACATAGAATTATAGTATTATATGTTTCACTGGAGTCGTTACATTGTTTGTAGACGACGAACAAACAAAGATTAGATGATGCCATGATCTTCAGAAGGATTGTTATCTATAAGCAGGTGTTGTCGCGTTGTCGGATACTGTGACGATGTGATGACGATTATTAATTTTGTGGCACATGTAATACTTGTATCCGTATTGTTCAACAGCGTTCTCTAGAAAGAAAACTGAATTGGCAAGAAAAAGCACCTTTAAAATAGAGAAGAGATTATCAGAATTGCTTTGACACTCGACTATGGCATCATACAATGTACGTAGTTAGTTGTTATTGTAACAAGATCTAAAAGAAGTCGATGATGATCATATGTTTTGAAGAACAACTATGACACGATACGAGAACCTTCAAAATGACTGTTGTTATCTATCGTTCAATGTTGTCTGATAATCGTCGGAAAACATGTGACAATAATTATTGTGTGGGGCACGTACTACCAACGATTGCAACCATACTCGTAGAATTCTCCCGAAAAAAGCTACATTGATCAACAACAACTTTAATTAAAACTTATAAAGATGATCTCATAAGTATACTTCGTGACTAAGAAACCGCTGACATCAAGCTTTGGTTGAAGGAAAGTCGTTCAGGACCAAAACAGAGCATAGAAGACATTAGGACCAGAATAATTGTGGGTTGGTCCCGATATATGGTTTAATTAAACCAATTAATTTGGTCTCGACAAGGACATTTGGATCGTCATGCAACTGCTTTAACACATACTGATTAAACCACTGTTATGATGGTTCGTAAATCTCGTGTTTGATCAAATCTATGTTGTTTAACCGTGAACATATACGTAGAGCTCAAATGATAGGGACGATAATTGATTTTGATCGTTGCTACAAAGATGGTAACTAATCAATATCTTAAACAGTCAAGCTTAAGATAAACAAGGTAGAAATTAGTTATATTGTGTTCATTCAATGGAGATGAATCGCTATCCGCTTTGTATATAATTGTTGTTGGTCTCACCTATTTGAAAACTTCCTAAAGCCACTAAGCTATTATAATCCGCGCCAAGTATGACCGAAGCTGATAGTTTCTCCACTCAGGGTTTCTTGTGGCCTCCAAACTATTGTTGAGTTCCACCACACCACTTATCAGCATCGGAAATCTCGATCATTGTTTGTTTGGGTCCTTAAAAAAATTTACCAAAATATGATTTTTTATCGAAATAAAAATCTATAAAGTGATTATAAACATTCTTTTTTGGGGGTAAAAATGGGGTAAACAAGTTAAACAACACCATTTACAATCATTCATTAGCCAGCCAGTTTGAACAAGTATAAACAAATGTGACTTTCTTTTTTGGATAAATAAAACACATGTGACCTTAATCGTCTCTGTACAAAGTATCAATGTAAATTAAAAAATCAGAGTTGCCAAAGTTGCTAGGCTGTTATATTCATGACAACCTTGAGCTAGCTATATTTTACAACCACCCTAGCCTAAAATCTAGAAGTAATTACTACTTTAATTTGTGTGGGAGATTAGAAAAAGTCCTCCTTTTTTTTCTGGCAACAAAAACATCTCTATTCTTGATTGTGATTTTTTATTCCCTTCGCTCCAATTTATCTGTCATTTATATCAAAACAAATATATTAAGAAAACTTAATTATACATCTTAATAATATAAGAAAATTCTATTTTTACACTTATTAATGATAAGTTGTTTAAAGAAAGTCCAAATATGAAGAGCAATAAATACATGGGTAACATTGATAAGAAGTTTTATTTTTTTCTTAAATTATCTTAAACGACATATATTTTAAAATTTCATTCAACTCCCCAAACTACGGATAAATTAGAACGGAGAGAGTAACTTTTATGAATTATTAAGAGAAAATGGTATTTAATATTTTTAAAGTATTTAGTTGTGATAAATGATCTTCATTAAATTTAAATAAACACTTAATCCCTCTATCATAAAAAAAATCGTATATTTTGGACATGAATTCCCTATAAAGATAGTTTATAAAGAGATAATGTGCATATTTTTTGCAAACTTAAAAAAAAATGACATTATATTGGCTCAAAATACCAATTAAGGTAATGTTAAGAAGATCATGCGTATATTTTTAAAGTTTAAAAAGATTATTTGTCATTCACGAAATAATTTGGAAAGATTTTATGCTATTTTCATAATTATTAAGCTTTAAGCGTAGTCAAAGACATAGGATTAAAATGCAGCCCATCTTGAAGACGTGAGTGCTCATAGTACATTGTTCAATTAAGCTACAAGATGTAATCCATATAGCTATACTCAAATTGTATGGCGGATTATTACGATCGTAATTAAATTATAGAAAAACTCGTTCCGTGATTCTCTTTGTGATTGACTTAGATATGTTTAATCCATATGGTATTCTAGTTTGACTTAATTTATTAGTGTCTCGTATTGGACCTCTCTATAGTTTAAGTTGCACGACGTAACTCAATTGAGTCCATGCCATTTATTCAGTATAACTCGCAACTTGTACTTGTGGTCTAAGAAGAAAATAGCTACGCAGGAAGTATAAGAGTATCTCAAATTAATACGACTACCTATATACATGTGTATGGATATAGTACTCATTTTGATATTCACTATATGGGGGGAAAAAAAATCATTTTTACTAAATGACGACTAAGTTTGTGATAAGAGAAAGAAAGTGACTCAAAATGATGAATATACTCAACTAGTTTTTACCAATGGAGACCAATTCAAATACATACATACAGTATACCATATTATACTATATACGAATTAATTTGTCGTATTTATGCATTTTATGCTGACGACCACTTTTGAAACACGAATATGACCTTAGGTATTATTCTTTTGTCCCATATATTTTACAACATGTACGTATTTTGTATTGTTATATATATAAATATATGTCTCGTTTTCATATCAAATCATGTCTGATTGTCTCGCAACATGCATTAAATTGAAGTAAGTAATTACACAACATTGATAGTTCACGATAAATTTATAAAAAAAAAATTACGTTTAATCGTCGTTGTACGCATGTCAAACTTCATATCGATATACATATCCGATCAAAATAATGTAAAATGAATGAAACGGAAGGAGTACTAATGTTCTTACTACCACCTGTTATCGTCAATTTGAATATCAACATACATAAAACCGAAGAAACAACAATAACAATTAAACTACACAGTTATGTCCTAATTATTTCCTCCGTCTCAATCAAATTAAAAGGTTTGATTCGACACGATGATTTATGTATATGCTGAATTAATAAGGAATGACAACTTTGACTTTATGAGTGTGTGAGATAAAGAAATAAGAAAAAAAGATAAAGAAATAATTGATGCGATATAAGATAAAAATATTTGGATATTTCTTGATGAAAAATTATTAAATATAAAAATATTATAATTTAAATAAAATATAAAAAATTAATGATAATTTTAATGGAACTGAAGAATATGTCTCACGCGTTCAATATCCAAAAAATTCCTCTCCAATTTCGTTAAAAAATAATAACTATTAATCATTTTTATATTTTATCCCCCTATACAAGTAAAAGAGAATAATTAAAAAGGTGCACCGAGGATGATCAGCATTCCTCGTTAAAAAACTATCTCACCGTGTAATCGCACATTCCCCTCTTTCGATGCCCGTTCTCATTTTATCATCCAAAATTCTAGTTTGGTCCACCTGGTCGATGCGGGTCGAGCCATAGAGTTTCCAATTCCTATTGTTCCATTTCTCTCAACAGGCCCACCCATGACAAACGTGAGGGCTATAAATTCAACGTAAAAAATCCATCCATTCCCATCATTTCTTATCGATTATGCAAATACCCATTTCCTAAATTTGAAGCTTTGAATATATTTGGGTTTCGATTTGATCAATTTATGTTGAAATTTGAGGAATTTTGAGGGATTTGAAGGGGTTGAAAATGGATGTTTATCAATACCCATCAAGATCTTTGTCGTCGGCTCCTTCATCATCGATGGTTTCTTCGTCGCCGATCTTGTCGTGGTCGAATTTGGTTGAGAGGATGAGGAATACTTCGAATTTCACGGTTTCTGCGATAATTGGGAGTCTCTTCACTGCGATTTTCGTCTTCTTTTTCGCATTAGGTTTGTGGGATTTTCTATTTGTGATTTGAAGCTTATTATTGTTGTATCGGAAATGGTCTTTCCGTTGTTCGCTACATCTCGGCCTTTCCAAGTCTGTGTTTGACGGGATTATCTGGGATGTTATTGTTATTTGAATCTTATTATTAGTTTTGATCACGCACATTGTTTACATGTGCAATATATTTAGTTTTGATTTTGAGATTTGATGAAATATCGAGCTTGCTAGGGTTTGGTAATGTCGACTATGACTTTCTCTATGTGTTGATTATGTTGATGAATTCTTGTTGGGTTGTTGATAAGATTGGGATTTTATTATTTGGATGTGCAGTTGGTACCCTTTTGGGCGCAATGACTGGGGCATTGATTGGCCAAGAAACAGAGAGTGGGTTCATAAGAGGGGCAGCGATCGGAGCGATTTCAGGTGCTGTGTTTTCGCTTGAGGTGTTCGAATCATCTGTCATTCTATGGCGATCTGATGAGTCTGGAATCGGGTGTCTCCTTTACTTGGTATGTTCTGTTGCTTATCTCATCGATTCATGACTTACGTGAATTTGAGTGATTTGAACGGGGGATTGCTTATTGATTATGAGGTTGGACATTGATGAATAATGCTAATCTCCGCAATTTGGATGTGGATTTTGCAGATTGATGTCATTACGAGCCTTTTGAGTGGTAGACTTGTCCGTGAGAGGATCGGTCCTGCTATGCTTAGCGCCGTGCAAAGTCAGGTACTTCACCTGTGAATCTCACATTTTCGCATAATTGCATTGTTCTAAAGCTTTATGTGGCCTTGAGTGGTCTGTATCTAGTTTTTGGACAATCTTGGTGGCAATTCATCGCCGTTCATTGTTGTTCATCGTCGTTCATTGCTTGAACATTTCTATTTGCGTCTTATCAGATGGGTGCCATGGAATCAGCTTTTGATGAAATCCCAAGCTTCTTTGAGATGGAAGCGACCAAGGGGTTGCCATGCCACATGGTTGAGAAGATCCCCAAGGTCAAAGTCACCACCAACGACGACGTGGATGCTTCAGGGGAAAAAGTTTCTTGCTCCGTGTGCTTGCAGGTAGGCATACTCATCAATATGTTGCGAAAAAGTTAGGTTTAACCAACTTGTGCTGAAGCATTTGGCTTACGAGTTTATCCACCTCGATTTAGGATCATTCTGTTTCCCGTCATATGGAAAAACACGCAATTGCCATGAACTTGGAGATGCATTGGCTACTACGTACACTTATGAATCCAGCTCTGATTTTATGTTTTTGATGTTTGCTTTTCAGGACTTCCAAGTGGTAGAAACGGTTCGAAGCTTGCCTCAATGCCACCACATGTTTCACCTTCCTTGCATAGACAAATGGCTTGTTAGGCATGGATCTTGCCCCTTGTGCAGGAGGGATCTGTAAAAGGAAAAAAGAAAGGAAAAAACAGAAAGGGAAAAGATCCATCCATCTTTGTCGTCTTTGTACATTTTAGATTACAAATTTGTACCACTTTACTGGAAGTTATACCACTATACCCCTTTGGTGTCACATAGGTTTAGGTATAGGTGATATGGTTCCTACAAGGAACCATATGCGGGGCAATTGTATCAGATTAGCATTTGTGTATAACGAGTTTGATTATGTCTCAGCCTGTGCCTGAGACTTAACCCTCGGAGCTTCTTGTATCCAATAGAAGTTACAGTTTTGGTATCATTTCCGCTCTTTGTTGATGAGGAATTGCAAAACCAGGCACATTGATGGGTCTGGGATCACCTTATTGCTGACAGAGTCCTCTCCATTTGAGCTGATACTCCGGATTTTTCAAGTTAACATATCAGGAAACTAAGTAATCAATTCTGATGCGACCTGTTGGGTCGGTATGCTTTGCCCTGTTCAGTTAAGCAGCCGAACCAGGATTTTTGTTGGTTACCTTGTGGCGCCGATTTTTGTTAGGACTAAATCAATAAATCTGCTGCAACCGTATGATACGTTAGACATCATCCATTTCTAATCTGATCGGTAGAGCAGTAGATGTCTCTTAAACACATCGGCAATCTGGCATCACCATTTCGCTGTCCTCCTCGATTTTTGTCACCGACATGGAACTTTATTATGGTTCCTTGCAGACTTGCCAAAATACAATTTTTCCTGGACTCTTCTTCATGAAACTGATTACTAGACTCCGAATAGGACCTGAACTTTGGGGTCTAATGAACTTGCTATATTTCAGCTTTGATATCACTTGCTAGTACTGAACCATGAACCATCGTGTGGTTCGAACAACTCCATCTCATGTCTAGACAGTGTGATTCAAGCTCAGTAGCTCATCAGAATAAAACTGCGGAATATCAAAATGTTTCGTGACGTATAGGCTTGCATCCTCTTTGATAACTTAACTCACCTCTTCTAGGATCGATGCATAACAATCTAATTATATCAGTCTTCTTTGAAGTTCCAAGCTTCCAATGCATATAGTGATATCTTCAAATTCTTCAGAGAAGATAGAACGTTGCGATTTCACCTTATAGATTTTCCACTTTCCAGTATAATGGAAACCTGAATTTTTCTCCTCGAGGATTTCGCGTTGCTACTAAATTTATTACGGAGTACTGCCGTGCACTGCATCATGCTTCATGGAATCATGTTGACTGCATCTCTTTTTTCTGTTCTTTTTTCGTGTGTTTTAGAGTTGCAGTGCACATGGTGCTGCAGAAACACACAAGATTTTCCCAATTTATTATTCATATACTCTGTTTTTCCTCTTGTAATATACCTATACCATGTATGAGTAGTTGGCATTATTTTCTTTTCTTGGAAAATAATAAATTGTCTTCAAATAGATGATTCCAAATGAAAATTTTTCCTTACGCAAAGTATACCAAAGCAATTAAGTTTCCAGCATTTTGTCTAAACAACCATATCTTGTCAACATTACTATTGTCTTCTAAGTTCACTTTTAGGAGCCTATAGCGAGGTCGGCCGCAAATTAATTTCCATATACCACAACTCTATTATCATATGTCCCTCATCTAGCGATACACCATAGGGACGGAATTTGGATACTTCGGGTATATTTACATCCACTCTTGCGCACTTGCTTTAACGTAAAAAAATCAATAGGATCGATATTGCTGATTTCTATAGGTTGTGATGTTGTAGTAATATGATAAGTTAATTGATTACGAGTCAATAAGAAAACCGTGGGGAGTCTATTTTCGGGCGTGGACTGTCTCATCACTGCATAATCAATTGGAGTATCTTATAGAACCTACACTGAAGGGAAGAACAAGA
Source organism: Drosera capensis (assembly GCA_001925005.1). Lineage (NCBI taxonomy): Eukaryota > Viridiplantae > Streptophyta > Magnoliopsida > Caryophyllales > Droseraceae > Drosera > Drosera capensis. The sequence goes on from LIEC01007576.1 coordinate 41,271, forward strand.
ACAGGGGTAACAAGAAAAAGATACGATGCCCAGAAGTGTGAACCAGCTCACTAAGGCAATTAACTTACTTCACACATAATAAAGGAAGGAAAGGGAAGAGAAACATACCGATATAATCCCGTCAACGGCAGAGTATGGAGAGAGCACCTTTATTAAAACACGGGATATAAGATGTGGCACCCTTAACCTCGGGTTAGAAGGGAAACAACCTATCACTTAGTCAAACTCCTTTTTCCTATACAGAAAGATAAGTCTGATAGGAGGAAGAATATCCAGACTTATTTATGGTTTTACTCCCAACTCTTCACAACCTGTTGTTACAGGGACACCCTAACATGTCGGATTTAAACTCAAAAAGGGAGCTCAATCTTACTCCAAAGTTTAGCTAGATAAAAACAGAACCTCCTGAGCTCAGACTTAAATTCTAGTGGTAATGTAGGTGTAAAAACTACTCCTATTTGTGAAGTTATCTATTGATTAGTTATTTGGTGAATATATGTAAGAATATTGAAAAGAAGATGAAAGTAGTGTGTCCTGAATACTCTTCTTCCTTCAAAATGTGTACTTTGGAGTGAGGGACATGAAGTGTTGGTTCAGGGCATATTCTTGCTAAGTTTGTCCATTTTTTTGGACCCAAAAGTCTGTTTCTAAAGACACAAATCTATGATAAAATTTGACACGATTATATCGTACATATTGATTTCATATTTATGATTATTGGTCGTGTTCAAAGTAGCAGAGCTACAACCCCGAGCTGCTAATGAAGAAGCTTGAGGAGATCCCATATGTATCCAATCGTCCGGCATTGCCCATAAATGAAGATTTTAGGCTAGTTATACGCCTCGACCAGTAAACGCTGTTTTTGTAACTAGGTATATACACCATTAATAATAAAATCGTAATTCAAAGTATATTTCAGTAAACGCTGTTTTTGTAACTAGGTATATACACCATTAATAAAAAAACGTAATTCAAAGTATATTTCAGGCTATCATATGAAATTCTGCCGAGAGTCAGTTATTTCGTTTTGTCTTTTCACGGACTTGGTTTTTCAGCATGATACATCTCGGATAAGAAGTGTCGTCAAGCTCTTCTATTGTGCATGGATCACCGGAAATGATTCATTGCAGAGTGATATCTACAGTTACCTGTGATCAAAGGGGATTTGTTATTCAGTCATAATCAAAGGCATAAGATCTATTCAAATTCTGGTATCAACTTTAAGCTAGTTAAGAATACAGCTAAAAAAAATGTCCAGAAAAGCTGGCTACTTGGTCATTCAATGTTCCATTCCAACTGGTGGGAGGAAAAAGGAATACCTTCGTATTCACGTACCATAGCCATCGACGAGAGGATACAAGGCAAATCTTAGTTTTCGCATAGGGAGCTTTTATGGGCGAATCTATAGATAAAATTTGATCATACTTATCATAAATGTTCAACAAGTGATTAATCAATGTGTTTTAGGGCCACATTGACGACTAGTATATAGCGTGACTATATGCAAGTTCATAACGTTAATAACATTTGTGCGATCCATTTTTACATGATTCTCAATACAGATTTCAGTGAATATTGATCAGAACAATCACATAGAGATAGTCATAGAATTTCGTCAACTGATCGCGAGGCAGCTTATTCAGATTTCTGAAGCAAAATGAAATTTCTTTGCATCAGAATCCTTTTTGCTCAGCTGTTGATTTCTCCTCTTCTCCAAGAACTACATGCTCTGGTTCAGTTACCACCAAACGTGACAGTGCCGGCGATTTTTGCTTTCGGAGACTCTATCCTGGATGCAGGCATGAATAATGATTATCCGACGTTGTGTAAGACGAATCACGCCCCTTATGGTAGAGACTTCAAGGGTAGCAAACCGACGGGAAGATTCAGCAATGGCTATATTCCAACTGATATTCTTGGTAACTCTTTTCTGGAGTATATGTTTTTCGAAGTATATTTACTTTTGAGAAACCAACTTTATCAAAAACTCAACCTAGTTACAGACATTGGAATCTTATCGCCTTCTGACGTTATAGTTTCTTTGTTGCTATTTTTGTAATGTTCGTCTCTATGGGTTTCCGCGCTATTTGATCAAGCAAAGCGGATGATATCAATAGTCCATGTGCTTAGTGTAATCATTTTATTGTTTGATGAATGATAATACAGCTCAAGAACTTGGCATAAAAGAGATGGTGCCATCTTATTTAGACGAAGGCCTTTCACCGAATGACATGTTAACCGGAGTTAGCTTCGCTTGTGGATGTTCTGGTTGGGATCCATCCACATCGAGAGCAAGGGTAAGTTTTTCTCGACATAATCGGTTTAAAGACTAAAAAGGAAACAGGGGATTCGGTGACCGAAATTTTAAGTTCAATCAATGAAATCAGCGAACGCGATAAATTGGAGTCACACCTGTGTTCTACTAATCATATGATATATATGATCTGTTTTCCTTGTAGTATACGGCGAGGACATTAGCGGAACAATACGGATACTTTGAAGAGTACATTGTCAATATGAAGCTAGAAGTGGGAGATGAAAATGTGTCAAGCATTCTATCACAGGCTTTCTACTTGGTAGGAACTGGAGTAAATGATTTCCTGAACAACTTCGACGATCCCTCGTCCGAAAGGAGACGAAATCACGACTTAGCCTCGTACACCGATCTCCTAATCCGCTTTGCATCAAACTCCCTTAAGGTAGGTCCATCAGTATGCCACATATACTAAATTACGGAAAATGTTCGAATGTGAATCGATCTTCAAACGCGGTTTTTATATTGTATTGGTGCAGGCGTTATACTCCCTAGGGGCGAGGAGGATTGGCATCTTTGGTATACCGCCATATGGGCATATTCCATTTTCCAGGACGACCGCTGGCGGGGTATTTAGAGCTCCTGTTACTGAATTCAACAACGCTGCAACTCTCTTCAACTTCAAGTTGCAAACGCTGATAGACTCACTCAACCGAAATTTTCCAGGAGCGAAATTCGGATACTTGGATATCTATTCCAAGCTTATGTATGTCATAGAAAATGCAGCAGATTTCGGTATTGACTCACACACAATCTCAACACATGCATATTGTTTTATATTGGTTATGTATAACTAGAATACTGCACCTGCTATGCACGGAATGAAAACTTTTAATAAAATAATAATGTTAAATAATTTATGTTAAAAGATAATTTCATGTGAAGTAAATAGTTTTTGCGTATTTCTTTTTTTAAAAGATAATTATTTTATTTTTGATTTTATGTCGAATAGATACTTAAATTGATGGTGTGTCATCGTCCCTCATACTATCATATGTTTTTCTGCATATATAATAGATGATAGTAGTTGATAATAGATTTGCGCGGAGATTGATGTTTTTATATATATAATAGATTTTTTTGTTGTACATTTTTGTTGTGTGTTTTTATTATGTTGTAGTAAAATAAATAATGAATGGTGATTTATTTGTTTGTGCTAAATATATGTTATGATTTGATAATGAATTACGTGTCGTCGTCCCGTATATCATTTGATGAGTTAGTGTATTTATGTATATATAATAATAGATAATAGATTCTTTTGACTAATGTTTGGATGACGTTGCTTTGTTTTTTTAGGCTGCAAAGTGAACGACAGGGGATGCTGCGGAACAGGATTAGTTGAAATGGGCGTTGCATGTAATGGCCTTGTCGACATATTTTCTTGCAAGAATAACTCGGAATATGTCTTTTGGGACGCTGCTCATCCCACGGAGCAAATCAATCAGTATCTTGTAACCACCCTCACCGCCGAGAACTTACATAAGTTCTTCTGAGTGTGACAGGCGCGTAAACTGATCTATTGTTACTAGCATTGGATAGAGTTATTAGGATATGTACGTAACGCTTGTCACTCCAGATGCTGATTAATATTTCAAAACGTGAAAATAATATTATTCATATTGTATGTATTTTCGAAAAAAAAAAAAACAAAACAGATTTATATCAAAGGCACATATATACAGATGTAATCGCCACTAATCAAGTACAAATGCTGCTTCTTATTAGCGTTATTCATCATCTACAATGAAATCACAGTCTATCTGATGAATCAGACGACGTCTCATGTTACAGATAGATTCATGAAGACAGCCCTCGAAGGAAGAAAGAAAGGTCACAGAACCATTGAATCTTTCGCGACAACAAGTCTCACAGAAGTTAAATTTCTCACATCATATACTAACGAATTCAAATTAAATATCAACACCTTCACTTATCTTTTCTCAGTAGTAAAGTATCATATCACCTGGAGGTTGATCAAAGTCTGAAGGTTTTCTTTTCTTGAATCTAAGTTACAGCAAGATATACGCAAAACACAACTTCTTTTCGTCAACTGTTATCATCCAGCGGCGCAGCAGCAAGACTCCAAGCCGGAACACTGACGCCGCCTCCTCTAAGGGATACAGAAGGACTCTTTGCCGAACCAGCTCGGCTTATGAGGTTTGAATCAAGAAACACGATGATCACAGTTATATCATCGTGGAAATGCCGTCGTACCCCTCGGTCTATCTTCTTTAGGTCAGAGTACCTCATCTCTCTCTTCTTCGCCGCTTCCTGCAATGCCGCTTTAACAAGTTTCCTTGCGCTTCCCTACAAGAAGAGAATCGACAAAGAAATTTTAGGTCCAAGAAAACCAAACACCACAGAAATTCATATATGGATGCCAACATGCTATTTAGCTCGTTCAACAACTCAACCTTCATGTGGCGACCCAAGTTTTAATTTCTGGTAAGTGCAAAAATATTATCAGAAATATGCAGAGAAAGGAATTGTAGTTACATTGCGAGGACTGCTGTTAACAATATCGACAGCTTCTTGGTTGCTAAGGTGCTCCCAAAGACCATCAGAAGCAAATATAAGGAACTGATCTTCTGGCAGCAACTCAGTCACGGTGATTGATGGTTCGGCACTCAAAATTGGGTTTTTGAAGGGTTCACGGACACGAAACTTAGCATATAAAGGCTCCCGGTTATACTCAGTTTTCTTCAAGTATACGTCCCCGATGGATCTGGAGATCTGCAAAACGCAGAAAGTGGCACGTAAATAGTCATATAAACTGTACTTCAAAATTTAAAGACTTTGATAAATGTACAAAGGTAAAAAGGTGCATCAATCAGTTAACTCTGTATTCTGAAATCCGAAATAGGAGTTTAAAGAAAAATATTCATTGAAAATGAGGCACGTCATGAAAGTTAAATAAGCAGAGCAACACGACAGCAACTCAAATATTCAATATCTCAGCAAGACTGACAACAGTTAGGTCCATGGAACCAAGTCTCTGATGAAATTTAATGGAAGTCACAACATTGAACTGATACAAAAGAACATCCAACTCAGGCTGATATGTTACATGAAAAATCAGCTTTGCAGTCTGTTATATATCAAAATGAGCATCCCAGTTAATTTTCCCCTTGGTTTGACGTATAAATCCATCTAGATTCTAGACTAAAATGATATAAAAAATAGACCGACTTCAGTCACTGTGGGGATAACATTATATCATAACCCAAGAACATGAATGAAGGGAAAATGAAGCTCCCATTTAGCCTTTAGGTCAGCCCACCTCGCCCCAAGGGCCACACTACAGATTATATGCACTGCTGCTAGGAAGAAGAAATCTTGAATAGGCCGTGATATCTGAGCTACTCAGCAGGTATATCCAATCTATGAAGAAAGGAAGGTGCAATATGAACGTGGAGTAATGAAAAGAAGGATCGGTAAGGCCCCTTGAATCAGAAAAGTACCGTCTGATCAATCTAAAAAATTATAACAGCATAGTCAAATAACTAATAGGAATTAGTCAAATCAAAGAGCTTACCTGAATTATGCCTTTCACACGCCAAACATTATGCTTAAGAACTACAATGTGCGGGTCATCTGGATGCATAGCGTGCATCTCACACCTCACGGACTCGATGCTCACGTTATGTTCATCCGACAGCTGAATGGGCAGAACCTCTCCTTTAGATTTTAGAACTCTCCCCATAACAGCCCGAGAGTCACCAAGATTAGCAACGTACAGTGTACCACTACATACTATACCAACCAAGCAGCAAGACCCAACAGAAGCTATCTGGGGCTTAGTCGACCATTGTCTCGCAACTTGGCTCATAAAACCTTCTTCGGTCGCTTGAAAAGCTTTCTTTATAACATCAATGGACATACATTTGTGCTCAGCAGCATACCCTGCACAACATCAAATGATAAATGTGAATCACTTGGCAATAACTTTTTTTCTTCTTATTTAAATCACATGAAACTAAGAGCAATGTAAATTCACATCCTACAACTTACTTCTTAGGTGCGCGAAGAGGTGTTCATTGATGTAGCGAGATGTCTCCGGTCCACCATGTCCATCATAGACTCCGACGAAAGTTCCATATGGACCAGAATCAAGTAAGCTCAAACAGCCAGATTCTATCTGGCATTGATCCTCCAACAACTGATTCGCCTGGACAACAGCCATCGAAAACTCCCCATTGACATGTTGCCCGCTGTCTTTGTACCATAGGAGCCCGTCCTGCCGGCCAGTTGCATCTGATCCTGATTGAGCAGAACCATTAGACAATGGCTGCCAACAGGACCTCAAGAATTCTATCAACCTCGATAACATCCCTCATTTCACCGAGGCCAACCTCTGATTCTTCTGCATCCAAAGTAGAAGCATAAACGCCTGATCAAGGGCGGCGACCACTGCAACTTTGTTGTCTGGCCAAACAAGACCATGATTTAGCACATGAAACAATAACAGAACAACTTAGATCACTACTAAGCCCGTCCATACCCTTTCGCAACACTAGAGCCAAATCAGTAAGCACAAAACAAACACTCAAGACTATCGAGTTCGCGCTATCATCGGAAAGAAAGAAAGGAGAGGGGCTGAGGGAAGACAGGAAAAAGCTCCTACATGCCAAAACTTTGATAAAGAGTGTAAAAACAACAAAATAGCTATAGCACAAGAACAGCAGAAACTGAGATGTAAACTTCCACAATTTTCAACTAGAAACATCCACACCATCCAAGTATCCAACAAGACCATCAACAAGGATAATCCAACTTCATACAAAACCCTAACTTCATATCCCATCACATGATCATACAAAAACCCAAAATCAACCAAATACCCACTGAACCAAATACCACCAAAAATCAAAATCGTGATCCAATTTCACAATTTTCCTCCCAAAAAACAATTTTCACCCACAAATCAAAAGCAGGGCATAGAAACAAACTCACAGTGCAATCGAGATTCTGATCACCAAAGCACCAAGATGAAACCTTTCAAAATTGAATCAAACCCATGTGAAATTTACTATCAACAGATTAACAGATCCACAGATCCATCAAATCGACAACTGGGTTGATCAAAAGGTTCTCCTTTTATCAAATCCCACAAAGGGGTTCTACTAAAAAATTCAAACTTTTCTGCTCAAATTGCAGACTAGCAAGATGATGAACAAGATTGAATAGAAATTGAAGATTTTGGAAACAAGGTTTCAAATCATACTGATTGAAACAATTGGAGTAGATTTTTTTTGATTTCTTCGATTTTTCGATATTTTTGTGATTTTGCATGAAATTTGGGTAGGGAGACAAAAGCCCTATAAAGAGGAACTGTACAAATCGATTGCTAGAAGAAGCCAGCAGTGTATGTGGGCAAAGTAAAGCAGACTATGGGCTTTGACAATGACACACATTGCCCTTGCTCAGTTGCTCTTTGCCCTTTCCCCTTTTTTGGTGGAAAAGGGTTATGCAAATTATTAGGGGTAAAATTGAGAAACCCTGATTCACATTTATCATAGGTTGGCAAAATTGGTAACGTGAATGGTGGATTTTGAACTTGTACAATGATTTGATTTGAGTTTATCCATGTTTTGAGAGTATTGTCGAATTATTTGAGTACAATAATTTGAATTCAAAATAAGTGTTTTTTTAATTGTTTTTTTATTTTATTGGTGTTGATTTTTTTTTTTTGCATATCTTTATTCTTTAAAACGGATCAGGAAAACGAAAATAATTGCAATACAAATTAGGAAAATAAAATTATACATGTGGACTTTAGTCTTTAGGTAACATGTCCTTAATTTTCTCATCTTTTAACTAATATACCATTAAATTTTGAAAATAAAATTTCTCTTATATGGAAAAAATATTTGTGCTCCGTACAGAAGCAGTTTTCATCACAAAACTCAAATATTCAAAATTAAAAAAAAGTTAATTTGAATAAATGTTTTAGACAAACATGCGAGGGAAAAACATCGATCATACCAAATTTGATTATCGTTGCAGCATCTCTCATTTCTCCGTTATATTTATTTTATGCTACGAATGCTATGCCAAACGCTAGCTATTTCCTTTTTGTTGTTGTTTTCTTCTATTCTACATTACTGATGGAAGTTTTAGGCTTGGGCCTCTGCCTTGTTCCCTATAATAAGTGTGAACTTAATGATTCGTTTTGAATTTTGTCCATGTTTTGGTAGCAAGATATTTGCATCAAGTATTTCAAGATTTATTATCCGATAATAAAAGTTACATTCCGAATTATTTTTCATATCCCGCACGTCGTGGTTATGATGTGTTTTAAAGTGTGAAACCCCAGACAAATGGCTCAGTGTAGGTATGATTTTTCAATGCTTAGCAATGGATTTTGGTATTGAATCCGATATAAAATGACAAAACAAAAGTCCCATAGTAATTGTCCATTTTAAAGACACACATGTATCAATAAATGTGATCTTTCTTTTGCTAATGTTAACATCTCATCTCATCTCATCATGGGGGAGGTGCTACAGTGCCACATTTCAATGATTTTTGGACCTCTCTCATTTATTTCTTGTTGATATTTCCCTAAATTCTATCCTTTCAAGAAATTAAGGAAAACTAAACTCGTGTCGGCTGTCTCGTATCAACAACCCTATGTAACGATAGGCGAAAAAAAACAAAGGACGATTGACAAATAAGAATAATCTTTTACTATCTTCGTCCCACAAAACACACATCTATCATATAAAACATAAAATTAATCGCGTCACAAATGATCCATAAAACGAACAAACAATTTTATTTTTTTTTAGATTTATCATAAAACATAAAAAATGATTTAAATTATATACTTTTGGTAGCAACTAAAAGTAACAAATCACAAATACAAATAATACAATCACTAAACAGTGTTGCATGTTTTGTGAAATCAAAGCAGTATCTAATAAATGGAACAAGTAGTCCTAAAAAAACGGGTACGTCACATTCACACTCCTGCAATAACTACTTCTATCATCAGCGCTCACACTCCAGCAATAGTAACTTCGATCATTAGCACTCATCATGTATCTCGCCTCTTGCTTCTCAGCTCCCAAAAATTTTGATCAAAGAAATCGACTTTGACTGACTTTGATACCGAAATTGAAAGGGAAAGATCTGCCCGCTGAGATGTTGGTAGCACGACAGCATCCTCGTTTTCCCTTGTCACCGGGTAACTCGGCCTGCACAAGAAATGCATATCTGATCCTGGAGAAGGAAAAACACACTCTTTCAGGCTCAAGTCGAATATTGTCATCATTCTATTTGAATCGAGCTAGATAACCCACGCGAATCATCTCTTCCTATCCTGTGCAGCGGAAAGTGTCCAACCTAACAGGCCACTATAAGTCCATGTCTGCTAAAACAGTCGGTCGGAGTTCTCTTCAACCTATCTACTTTAACTCAATACCTAAGTTGACTCGAACTTCTTCTCACAGGCAAACAAGGGAGCATATGTACAAGAAATCAGCAGCACGGGTTCTACGACTATCACAAATACATGTTGTACAAACAAACTAAGAGAAAGCAGATGAAGTTATCCCATCTATAAGATGAACAGCTAGTTACTAATGTGCAAATTTGTGCACTGGATGAGTGGCAGACGATAAAACGAACTCTGTTGATGAAGAGAGCTCAGGCTATTAAAATGCATCCATCACAGGCATTCTCGCCGAGGAGTCCACCTTCTGCACTAGATTTCACTTTTTTAATAAATCTAGTTCAGCTACTAACCAAAGGATAATCATCAGGTGTAATGCTTTCTGTTGAAGAAAGCCTTCCTAAAATGTGGAAGTACAGTTCAGCAATGGGTTAAGATTTGGGTGTTAACCAAGGAAATGCTGAAAATGTGAACAAAATAATTTCCGCGTGATCTGCTAGAATTGACAAACCTTAATTAAGAATGTCTACCTAATTATCTTCAATGGTGGAATACCATTAGACATATCATGAAATCATTCTCAGGTATATAGAAGAACTGGGCCCTGAATTTAGAAATTCAGAAATTCGACTAGCTGCTAACACCAAAGAGGTAAAACGGAACATGCATTGTCTTGCTAAATACTCGGGATTAGGCATAACTAATCCATTAAATGCTAAAAAACCAAACATCTCTCACCACCAAATCTTTTCCTTTATAAATAACCTCAAGGGCCTTTTTTCAGATCATGTAGGTTCAGAATATTAAGCCGATAGGGAACATACCATGGATGTTTTGGCCTTTGTCTTGAGCTTAGTTGTCATTTGCTATGCATCGTCTTTTGGAGATGCCTTAAGCTCCAATTATTACGAACAAACGTGTCCTAGCGTAGAATCAGTCATTACAAACGTGGTAATGAGAGCAACTCAAAGGGACAACAGTGTTCCTGCAGCGCTGCTGAGGCTGCACTTCCATGATTGCTTCATAAGGGTAAATCCGCCAGAAAAGCTGTTTGTTACACTACATTTGATGATAGTTCCTTGACTTATATATTTAACTAACTGTGATAATTCCTGCTGAAGGGTTGCGATGCTTCCGTGTTGCTCGACTCTGTGGGAGGAAATGATGCAGAGAAGCAAGGGCTGCCAAATTTCACACTGCGCGCATTTGATGTGATTGACGATGCAAAGAAGGAACTAGAGTCTTTGTGCCCTGGAGTGGTCTCATGCGCCGATATACTAGCATTAGCTGCAAGAGATGCAGTGGTAACTGTAAGTACAAGGAGAAGATAGCAATTACCAATTTACCATGACAATATCAACAGTACAAAGAGGCCCTATCACTAGATTTCATATTTCTTCCTCGATGCCAAGGAAGCAAAAAATTAAGGGAGAGAGAGAGAAAAAAAAAGTCCACACATAAACTTTCGTAATTTAGGGCACGTTCATGAAAACCGTCAAAGAAAATCAACTTCTTATTGGCCAAGACAACCAAGTTCTGGTGGAAAAAAGATATTTTCACGGGAAAAAAACGACTTTCAATGCATTTTTTATCAACTTGAATTTTGTCAACTCATCCTACAGTCAGGTGGGCCTACTTGGGATGTACCGAAAGGAAGAAAAGACGGTAGAACCTCGATCAAAATGGAAGCCATCTCGTTGCCAGCTCCAAGATTCACTTTATTTGAACTTCAGCAAAGCTTCACACAACGAGGTCTAACAGACAAAGATCTAGTTGCTCTATCAGGTAAACCGATAAAAACAAAAATAGCTAGCACTAGTCTCTTCCTAATGTAAAAAGCAAATCTTTGCACTAAGCCACTAACTCTGTTTGATACGCAGGAGGGCATACTCTTGGATTCTCACACTGCATATCATTCGAAAAGCGAATCCACAACTTCAGCAGCACTTACGACATTGACCCATCGATGGATCCTTCTTTTGCACAAAGCCTACGGAGGACTTGTCTAGGGCAAAATGCGAGCAATGATCTCGGGTCATTTATGGATACTTCTCCAACGTCTTTTGATAATACATACTACAAGGTTATTCTACAAGGAAGAGGCCTTTTAACTTCTGATCAAACTTTGCTTACATCACCTGTAACCAAAGATCTAGTGACTGAATTTGCTGATTCACAAGCAGCTTTCTATAATGCATTTGTGGAATCCATGATCAAGATGAGCAGCATCACAGGAGGAGAGGAAGTTCGTAGGAACTGTCATGCAGTAAACTGAAACTAACTTACACTTGTAATTTAGAATTCCTACTTATGAGAGCAGAAAAGGTACTCTCGCCAACAATTACTTTGGCCCCTGTATACCGGATTAATAAGAACAGCCTATTTGGCAAATCATTAGTCATATCTATTAAGCATGACGGTAAGGGCAGCCAGTAATACCGAAAAATGGGCTCAACAATATTTCTTTCAAACCATCACTCCCATTATTTCTATAGGACACCTATATTAAGAAAAGGAAGTACAGGAATTTTCAAGCGCAGTTTGATTCGGAGCAGATAACAACAGTAGGCGCATAACAAAGGTGACTAGAATTGCACAAAACTCAGGTATCTAGAAGATTTGGAGGACAATACGGCTAGTGTATAAAAGCAAAGAAAATTACTTACTAATAAACCACTCAAGCATTTCAGTTTTCTTCATCATGACATAGTGCAATTTCAGCCAATTGAATGTTGCCACTTGAGTTTCGATGCCTTGTCTGATGGCATAAATGAGAAGCCATCAACTAGCTTGACACACTTCAATCCCCACTTCATCAATAAGAACTCAATAAGGTGATGTCCACTGCAACTTAGGATCAAGCTGGTGACATGTTTCCAGATCAGAATAGCACGATGAGATATTGAAGTCAACTCATCGGACCTTCGGTGATGATAAGTCGTTATGAAAACTGATCCAGGTGAATTCTGAAGCAGGAAGGTCACAGTACAGAATAGATTGTCGAAAGCTTATTAACACAAACAAAAAACCATGATATCAAGTCGACTGAGAGAGTATAAAAAATACAAATAAGAGAAAAACCGACACAATGACAGAGTAGAACACTACAACATACCACTAGAATCATACAACACATCAGCTTCAAGAATAATTTTGGGATGACAATCAAACATATATTCATCCCACACCCCCCATTTGATTCCCACTGCCTATCAAAGACAGATCAAGGAGATATCACTGGCTTAAAGACGAAGGTCTAAGTTTCTTCCAGACAAAGGGCAAGTACAAACAGATATTGAATATAGATTCATGGTTTGTATTATATAGATCATCCATTTGAAGAAGACTGTGGAAGATAGCAGTCACCTGGCAGTCAAGTTTATTGAGGTCACACACTCTTCCAATGTTCTCTAGCACCTGCATATCAGTAAACATGACAATTATAAGATCGGTTGATTCATAGACTCGCGTTCTCTGCTAATAAACACCTCATCATTCAATCAAAGTCGGACTCTCCGGGAAGAGTACTCTCAACATTCCTTCATATGATAATCATTTCACTACACAAAACAACTAAAAGACGACATCCTAAAGACAACATCGTCCAGTAAGCCTAAAGACGACATCCTCGAACAACAGCAGACTCAAGAGTAACATTCAACGATTCCACGTTCCCGGCCATAATGTCATCCCCCACCGCAACGAAACCAATCGAAAACTACCTCTAACTTATCAGAATCATCACTAAGAGTACCATCAGCCCCAACTCTCGCAGCAACCAAACCAGGCAACGCCCTCCCCGCGCCAATCTACAAAAACAAACAACACCAAATCAATCCATAATCACAGCACACTGTCAACAATTCACCAACAATTCCGATCACACTACTCATATTTACACCTCGAGAACATTCACAACACCGCGAAACCGATCTCGCTGTTGCCAGACGTACTCGGCAAGAACGACTGCGCACGGCCACACGAACATCCCGTAATCTTCTCGAATGTTCTAGAAACACGAAACACATCAATCGAGTCCAATTCGAAATCGAAATCTTCGGTTTCGGATTCAAAGGAGATGGAACTGATACCTCGATGATGCGGTTGGTGAAGCTTTCGGATTCGGTTTCTGATTCGCCGAAGGAGTGGACGGAAATGGTTGACATTTGATCGTCGGTGGTTGATTTCGCGTTCGCCGAAGGAGTGGACGGAAATGGTTGACATTTGATCGTCGGTGGTTGATTTCGCGGTGGATTCTCTGGCAACGGAGGTGTCGACGGCGGCACGGGGCTTGATTCTCCGGTGAGAGGGTTACACCGTGGAGATCAGTCTCGTACCTTCTCGACGATAGATGAACATAGTCCGGACATGATATTTGTCCCGTAATTATAAACCTTTCTTCTCAGTTTAATTGAAATTATTTTACGTATATGAAATTTTTTGTATATGTTAAATTATATAGGTAACTAATATGTCATGTGTGTGATATGTGAAAAATTTTTCTTCTCGACGATCGTTTGTGAAGTTCTCGATGTTTTGGATGCAACTCTTTTGTATCTCATTATTTGGTTGGTGGATTTTTGGTCGCTGAAGATCGCCCATGTTTTTTTCCCACAAAAACTTTCAGGTAAAATGTTTATCTTTTTTATTTGTGTTATTTATATTCTGTTTGTTGGTGTTATATTTGTAATGTTTTATTTAACCCGCTTAACCTAATAACGATAATTTAACAGTGACGGTGAAATCTACAAACTTTGCTACTGTGCAATATGTGTGAGATTTGCTTATGACATTGATCAAATCTTGGTTTCTTTCAGCAGCGGCTCCTGAGATTGCAATTTCAACTTCCAATCGTTCATTTGGGCGCATCCTGCACGGCATATTTTTTGTGAATTTGTGTGCGGTTGCTTTGTTGATTTGATTAATCAGAGAACATAGTCTAGTCATCTTTTTCTCGGGTATGTTAGCCTAGTCATTTGTTGTCGTTTATTCTAGTCTGTGATTTCGTTGTGTGGTATTCCTGTGGGAGGTTTATTGTTATCGTGCTGATGTCGAGTCGTTTCTGCCTTGTTGCTTTTGTTTACAGGCAAGACCAATCAACAAGCATCTGAAGTGAACTACAAATGACGACGATGGATCAAGCATCCGCTATGATGAAAAAGAGAGGATGCTCTTCCAACCTTTTCCCACACATGATTACATGAGTGAACCTTTTTTACAATTAAATATCCCTAATCATTTTTCATTTATTTTTTTGAAAGAAAATATCCCTAATCGTGAATCTGATACTCATCCTGAATATTTTGGGAAAACGAATGCATCCAATTAGGCCCCAATAGTACCTTAAGTCACATACTTGAGATTCCCTGGTGATCATTGAGGTAATGAATAATAGAATTAGATCCACGGCTGTTGAAAGGTCCGGATTTGTTTGATGATTTAAGGGTTATTTTTGTTTTTTAAAATTTTTTATGGATATAATTTTTTATATGATTATTTTTATTAAGTTTTATCAAGTTTTTTTATTTTTATGAGATTGATATCTCTTTAATCGGATTTTTATTTATTTATTTTTAGATTTTTTTAATGAAAAAAAACACATGCCAGTACACAACTGCTCACACCCATCAAAGGCAGAGGATCCGCTCGTGAATGATAATAGACGGTCAAAAGTTGGCCGTTTGAGTCTTGAGATAAGAAAATCTGGTGATGTTGTTAGGTTTGTTAGTTGAGTAAGAAATATTCTCTATGTTGATTTTGGAGTTTGGTTGCAAGTCTTTTTCCTCATGATGCTTGGTCAAAAGAGGTACGCAGCTCACCAAACCAATAAGATCGCGTGGCCTGAATGTGTAACGTAGTTGTCTAACTCTAGATGCATATTAAATCAATGGGTTAGGGATGGTGTGTTTTTGTCCTGAAACAACCATTCAGATTAAAACAATTGAGATGGTGGATTGAGATAAATTATCCTATTTTAATCTTGATCATTCATCTATATTCTTAAATCTTAATTATTGGATCATCACTTGACACACATCTTCTTTTCCTTAAATTGAATTCGTAAGTGATTTTTTAGGGGAAGAGTGGTCCGAATACTTTGGTAACGATTTTAGTACTCCATCCGTCCCAATTTATCTGTTATTGTTTAACTCGATATGAAATTTTATTTGTAATTATCTTGTTTTAATTTTAATAATTCATCTATATTCTTAAATCTCAATTGTTGGAGCATCACTTTGACACACATCTCCTTTTCCTTAAATTGAATTCGCAAGTAATTTTTTAGGAGAAGAGTGGTCCGAATACTTTGGTAACGATTTTAATACTCCCTCTGTCCCAATTTATCTGTAATTGTTTAACTCGGCATGAGATTTTATTTATAATTATCTTATTTTAATTTTAATAATTCATCTATATTCTTAAATCTCAATTGTTGGATCATCACTTGACACACATCTCCTTTTTCTTAAATTGAATTCGCAAGTAATTTTTTAGGGGAAGAGTGGTCCGAATACTTTGGTAACGATTTTAGTACTCCCTCCGTCTCAATTTATCTGTAATTGTTTAACTCGACATGAGGTTTTATTTGTAATTATCTTGTTTTAATTTTAATAATTCATCTATATTCTTAAATCTCAATTGTTGGATCATCACTTGACACACATCTCCTTTTTCTTAAATTGAATTCGCAAGTAATTTTTTAGGGGAAGAGTGGTCCGAATACTTTGATAACGATTTTAGTACTCCCTCCGTCTCAATTTATCTGTAATTGTTTAACTAGGCATAGGATTTTATTTGTAATTATCTTGTTTTAATTTTAATAATTCATCCATATTCTTAAATCTCAATTGTTGGATAATCACTTGACACACATCTTTTTTTTCTTAAATTGAATTCGCAAGTAATTTTTTAGGGGAAGAGTGGTCCGAATACTTAAGTAACGATTTTATTACTCAATCCGTCCCAATTTATATGTAATTGTTTAATTCGGCATTGGATTTTATGTGTGTATTGAATATTTATAGAATTTGATGAACAATTGTTTTTAGAGATAGTGGGGTTTATTATAATAATTGAGAAAAAAAGTGGATATACTGTAGTATAAGAGGATTGATTAGATTTTTTTAGATTATAAATTTTGTAAAAGAGAAAAGATTACAAATAAATTAAGACAACTCAATAAACAAAATGTTGTTTGTATATAGGAACAACGGAAATACTTGTTAATGTACTGAGATAATCGGATTTACTTCACTTGTAGGTGAGTGAATTATATTTTTAATTTTTTTACAAATAAAATTATCAAACTAGGATTACAAACAAGTTAATTATCAAAATATACTTTTTTTTCATAATGTAATGAGAGAAGGTGCCATATGTATTGCAGGAAGAAGACGTAGGGCGCCTTTGCTTGAGTTAAAGGCGCACGACATCTCCTTTAAAGACAGAGCGTGTCTTCCATTGGATAGAAAAGTAATCTCACACTCACATTTACGCTCATTGATAATATTATAATTTCGTAAAAACACCTTAAATATTGTTATATTTTTTTTATCTATTAATATAATACTGGATTATTGACCAGCGCACTGATCTACAAAATATCATAATAGATTATAGTATTATATAAAGATAAACATAAATATATTTATGTGATATAGAAATTTTCTTTCAAGATATGGTATGAGATTTTGCAAAATATCATACCAAACGGTATCAAACCGGACCGATACGATTTTGGATTCTTATAAATTAATTGTTATGCCTTGTGTAATATGATGCATATGTTGCTTTGTTTATTCGCTATTGTTATGGACCAATATTCTTATCTGTGGATTTGCTTCTTGTTGCTTGTTCTGCTAATGTCTTTTTCTTTTCTTTTTTTGATGCTTTGCTTGTAATTTGTTTTACTCGATGCATCCGATTTTGTTTTTGATAATAAATTGGAAAAATTATTCATAAGTATCACCCAACAAAAAAATAAATAAAAAAACCAATAAATATCACCTCTCCTTGTTTTTCCATGCAAGTACCCAACATCTTTTTTGGAAATATAATCTGTGCGTTCCTATTGTTTTCTTATTTGTTTAAAATTTACGACTGGTTAGTATTTGTTTTAAGTAATTGTTTCTTAAAACCAAAATATACGAAACTAAGTCCCCAGGCACCGAACACGATTCTCGCACTTTCATGGAAGCTTTGTTTGTGGATAAGTTATATGTCAAAGGTCAAAAGCATTGGTATACTATTTGTCTTATACTCTTTTTTCTTTTTCCATGATGTGTCAATCAATTTCCATGTCCTATCAATGTTTGCTTTGCTTATTACTATATGATTTTAACCTATACTCTTATGCAATGTTTCAAAAGAATCAAAAAAGACCAAGTGAAACAAAAATTATCATCCGTTCATCATCGTTAATTCGTCGTCGTCCGTTTATATTTATTGTCATTTTCAATTCGTCGTTCTCATCATTAGTTCGTCGTCGTCCGTTCGTACTCATTATCGTTTTCGGTTCGTCATCGTCATCACTAGTTCGTCGTTGTCGTCGATTCTTCGTCATCATCGGTTCGTCATCAAATTTAAAAATTAATGAATTTTAGAAAATTAAATTTTTTATGTACGGGGAAGATGATCTTTCAATTGATCATGATTAACGATGGGATATTTAATGAGAACAAAATTATAATGAGATACTTTTATGTAATTAAATATATATATATAGATACTTATGAAGAATTCTCTCTAATAGATTCCCAACAAATTATGTTTTGTGTAACCGATTATTGTTGTTAGTGTTATTTTTGTAACTTAAGACGTTTAAAATTTGTTATAAAATTCATGGTTTGGAGTTCAATTGATATTGACTTCAATATAATCGGTATTGGTATCAATGGAGTCGAGAATGACAGACTTCCTGTCCCAAGAAACCGCAATATCAATACCAAAAATTTGGGATAGGACTGATTAAAATTTTGAAATATCAAAAAGTTGAGACGGGATGAAAAATAACCCAATCTCCTCACATGCAAACCAATAATGATGATTAAAATTGAAAAAAAAAAAATCATAAAAATACTGAGGCTATTGAAAGAAAATTACTACTCCCTCCGTTCGGAATTAATTATAGCGTTAACTTATATTACCAATAAAGTTATTCATACCATGAATCATATGTGGCACGATCAAACATCGTTTTATCCAAAATTATCATAAAAAATTAATGATAGTTTAAGTCATTCACGTCAATCCTGGATCAAATGATATAATTTTTCACCATTATGACGAATAAAAAAGCTTCTCAAAATACGTATTGTATAATATAATAATAATATAAGTTGTTATTAATTTCAAACCGAGAATATTTTTTATAATTCAACATATAAAAATGATGTGATGAACTATGCTGAGATAAATTCCAACTTGTGCTACTGAGAAATAAAACCATAAACATAAAGAGAATCAAGCTAAAATAATAATAATAATAATAATAACAATAAAATTAATTCTCATAAATACCCGTGTTAAATCTAATAGTAGTATTCTCTCCTTTTCAAATATTTTACAAAATATACGTATTTTATATGTATGATTATAAAATCAAATAGTATTTTATTATCATCTATCATATATTAGATTGAAATATTTAATTTATATAATTATTAATATTTCAGAATAGA
>LIEC01007577.1:0-168035 GCA_001925005.1 Drosera capensis
GGGGGGAGCGTGGGGTTGTTAATAAACACTGTTGACAACAGATGTCACAAATCTTTCAGCTTGCTGTACAATACCAATTAATACTACCTAAACTTTTAATCTTTCCTTGAGTTTCTTGATATTGTACAATATATATGGGCATTTTGTTTTGTTAACAAGGTGTATAGCCATCTCCAATATGCATCAATAAAATCAATTGAAGAAAAAATAAAGGGGCCTTAACGAGAGAAAGTTTAGACATTAGAAAATACTGCTCTGTTCGTCCCACATTAAATGCAATAAGTTGATTTCTATAAAAATTTATGTGTTTGTTAAATTTTTAAGTAAATATTTTTTTTAATTTTTGAAAGTTTATGAGAGGAAGGAAAGAGAATAAAGAATGAGAGGACAAGTGATGATGGAATAAGTTCATATGATATAAAATAAAAAATAAAGGATAAAAATTTCAAATATTATATTTTTGGTGGAACATCGAAGAAAAGAAGATGTTGTACTTTTTATGGTAAACAAAGTAGGGGATGTTTTGATATAGAAGAGAGAGAAAAAAAATAGAAAGACAAGTGATAGTGGGATGAGTTGATATGATATAAATAAAAAATAAAGCGGTTTTTGATATTTTTTAAGAAAAATTTTCAAATATATATATTTTTATGAAATATAAAAAAATTATATTTTTAAGTAAAGGAAAGAATACAATTTTCAAAATATAAAAAGAGAAAAATACTGAGCACACCTCATCATCTTCGATCACATCTCATGCTTGAGATTATGTTGTTATTTTTATCTTTTAATTGCCGGTTGAAATTAGGAGTGGAGACAAGTGAAGGGGAAAAAGACAAAAAAAAAATAAGCAATATGGTATGATGATATATTATATTTTTTTTCTCCTCGTCATAATATATACAACTCTTTTTTTAGATAACCTAATATATTTGGGAAATTTTCTCTTTTAGCAAACTTTTAATAAAAAAAAATTCAATCATGTTTTGTTAAAATATGTCCCGTTACTTTTTCTTTCAACTGACACAGTAAACCCACTACTTCTAAAAAAAAATTCTTTCTTCATCAAATTATATGAAAATATTATCCAGTGTCAGATCAAACGGTAACAAATAAATTGGGACGGAAGAAGTATAAAATATCAAAATGTTCATTTTTTCAATATGATGTATTTCCTCTATCCCATTCAAATTACGATGAGTTGATTTAGCATGATAATTTGTATGTTAGTTGAATTTAGAAGGATTAATAAATTTGCCCCCGTGAGTATGTGAGAGAGAGAAGTGAGGAATAAAAGAAAAAGAAAAGGTAATGAGGTGGATTGATGTGATATAAAATAGAGATATTTTGATAATTTTATATGAAAGAAAATATTAAATAAGGAAAGTTTGTTATTGGAATGGAACGATAAAAGAAATTACAATTTTAATGAGACAAGGAGGAAGTAGTTCTTCCGTCATAATACATGCAATATTGTTCTATTAGGTTGTCCTAAATATTTATATGGGTAACACTTTTTTGGGTAAATATTTAGTTTTAAAAATATAAAATCAATCATATCCTGTTATGATATATCTATTAATTTTTTTCATAATTATTATAAAAAATCCTATTATTTTATAAAAATTAAACACATATATAAAATTTTGTATCAGATTAAAAAAATTATATCTAAACTGGATCGAAGGAAAAAGTTCCTAAGCAAACGAGTGCAATAATTTTGTTGGACAACCTAACTTCAGTAAGATGGGGGCTGCATTGCAGAGTCTTATCTAAATGATTGCTTGGTCGTAGAGGTCCATAAGGAGATTGCAGATGTTGATAGCTATATTGTTATCTTGTTTGTGTCTTATTGTTGTATTTTCAAGCCTACTTATCCAATTGTTTTGGGCATCAATGACTGTCGATGTAATTTAACTATCGAAAAAAATTAAGGGGACAAATTTTTCATTTGGAATGAAAAATATTAGGTGTACTACACTAAAGAGATCTCTCCTTTTGGGGAACTTGTAAGATCACAAACACTATGATCTGTACTTTTGTCAACATACATTTTTGTTGAGACCCATTCTCCATATATGGTTGCCTTGATTTTATTGTAGTAGTCACCTTCATCCAATTCACAACAACTCGTATTCATTTTCTTGGGTACTAACTCCACTACTAATAAAAAAAACTCATTAAGTTTTCCTAGCATTTTAATCTTTATTTTTTATTTTAATGAATAAATATGCATAAACTTATATATGTCAGAGCACTTGTATCAGAATCTTCATGATTTTTCCATCAATTTTCCACTCTTAATTGTATATAGTTATTATAAATTGACCTATAAAAATAGAAAATAATACAATAATATAATAACTTTATCAAATTTCTCTATCTCATATTATAACGTTTATACTTTAACATATTTTTTAAACATCTTTTTAATTTTTTTTACATCATCATTCTACTTTTTCTTTTTTACATAATCTAACACAAGTGCTCTGAGTGAAATTACTCCCTCTGTCCCAATGAAATTGCAACGTTGTTTTACTCAAGTAATAAAATTATTCATGATACGATTAGTCCGCGAGATGATCAAACATCGTTTTACGAAAAATTATCATGAAACATTAATGATATTTTAAGTTATATATGTTTCAATCTTAGCCGAATGACGTAATTTTCTTATATCATTAAGATAAATAATAAAACTTTTCAAAATATGTATCGAGTAAAACAATAATGATATGACTTTGAAATTTGAATGAAACGAAAGAAGTATAACAAGGTTTTGTTGTTTACACACAACTGTGTGCATGACGATTATACGTAGTGATGACTGTAGGATTTGGGCTGGGCGAAGAGCAAGTTGCCTGCGGCATGGATCCCTCAAAAACGAAGGAACGAAGAAGTGAACTATTAATAACTTAAGGGTCCCAAGTGCGTGCTATATGTGTATACATCGCGTGTCACAATATTAGACAATGACAACACATTAATTTAATATCCATCAATTCTTAGGTACCTCTTGTAGCTACTCATCCATCCATATATCTTTTATTTTTAACCTAGATGTTATCTTCTTAAATTTCCTATGCATTCGACCAGTACAAGAACCGCCGCCTGTGATTTTTACTGTGAGGAGAAACCAAATCTAGAACCTTATGACATACAGTGACGGACCCGCCATGGGGGCTATGGTTTGAAGAGTCCGTTCTATTTAAGGATATTATATCTATATAAATATCCTAATAATAACTAGGATAATAATAATAATTAGTATATTACGTTAAAAATGGTATCATTAAATAATCATTTATTTTTAAATATTAATGTTATATATATGATGATCTTGGTTGTTACTTATATTTAATTAAAAATTAATGATCTTATAATATCTTTTGATATTAATAAATATCCGATTTAGATTCTTTTATGTATGTTTTTTATGTATGTTATATGTACATTCATTTCTTGGACAACAATCTTTTATTTGACATATCAATATTCTGGGTGTTTGATGATGGTTGTAGTTTTGTGTTGATGAATTGTTAGCCCCTATTATTGTTTCATATTTATGTTTGATTTTTATGTTATAATTTGGATTTTATAAATGTAACTATCATAATTCTTTTTATTATTCCTTTGGACCTATCATTAGTACCATCAAAGTTATGTCATTACGTGTGGAGTGTTTCATCATTTTTATAGTTTTTGTCATACTATATGCGTTGTACTTCAGGACAATTATTACGGTTAACAAAAAGATAAAATAGAAATAAGATAACCACGTCAATCCCTTTTCTAAAGTGGGGCTAATATATAATTATATTATATTCGTCCCTTCCTTTTTCTACCCTTTGCCAATTTATTCGACTAGTCATCGTCAGATATTAAATAAATTTTAAAAATCCACTTCTATATCATTTAGCTCAAAACACAACTAACTTAATCAAGAGGCAAGAGTAATAATCTTCTCATAATATCGACCATATATTATTAAAATAACTTAAAAACTGAGTCAAGATAGATAACCAATTTAATCAGAGTTAACTAGTTAAGCTAGTGTCAGATACATATATGGTTGATATCTAGACCAAAAGAGAAAATGTTGTCATTATTTTGAAACAATTTAAATAAAAAAATTTGCATGTATTTTGAGAAAGAGGAGAGTAAGAACAAAACCTGTATGAATTGCTTGCACAGATCGACGATCAGCCGTTGATAAGTAGAGACATCATATTTCGGTACATTATTAAGTGACAACCCTGATGTCGCGAATTGGAATAAAAAGTCATTCGTCCCCGAGCTCACTATATAGATGGCCTTGTCGATGGTTTCTTGGGTTCTCTCCGTTCCGATTGATTGTTCGAGTCTCGTTTTGTACTCTGAGAAGTATCGAAGTTGCTCGGACATCGAAATCACATGCTGTACAAAAGTAGAACGTGATTAGTTATAAGTAAAATGATTTGCATGGATTGTCATGATATAAAGCAAGCTGATCCATATTTTATAATAATGCTCTTAAGTTAAACTTGAAATTCATGAATTGATAACTTTTAACTTGGAGATTAAACTGACCCAACCGATAGCTTAGTGCTAAAAAGAATTAAACTGCTGACCTCTTGACACATTGACCCTAAATCGACCATCTTCGTATCAGTTGGTCCCTTTTCATTATCAAACGAAGCCTTAGTGCTAATAATATCAACATACTCGACAAATTCTTTGGAGCATACTTTTCTTGTGTCACATCGACGTGACATCGAACCATTTCTTGCAACAATACTCTGGACATTTTCTTTAGTATCCTTGACTTGATGCCTATAATATTTTAGTAGAAGAGAGTGAGAGTTCACATATGTACATGAAGATATGTAATATACCCTGATTGGTCGGGGCGTTATAAGATTTGTCCACTTCCTAGCTACAGAAATGACTAATCATGTGTGAATGGTGAGAGTATATATTCTTCTCTCACACTGCTGTAATGTCTATACTCCAGTATGCTTTAAAGTCAAGAGAACTAACCAGTACTGTTGGAGTATGCGGATCGTATCCTGAAGCAGCAGACGCGAAGCTAACACCAGTAACAAGGTCGTCGATGCTAAGACTTGGATCGAGGTAAGGCGGTATAGCGTCCTTGACTCCCAAGTACGAAGCTACAACATAATCCAGCATCAATATATATTATTGCAAATTCGACACGAGAACAAAAACTTCTTCTTACAGTGTGATCCATATGAATATAGTATCAGAAAAGATCGAATGAAGACTTACCAATGAAGTCGGGAGCAAGCCGACCATTAGAGAACCGTCCCGTGGGGATGCCTTGAGGGAAATCGACTCCATAAGGTGGGAAATTACCCCGCGCAATAGTCGGATAGAACTCATTGTTTCCTGGATCAACGGTCGAATCTCCAAACACCAAAACAGCCGGGACTAACTTGCTCGTTACTCCCTTTCGATCGCCTTCAAATCCATTACTATGATCAGCACTGACGAAGGACGAAGACACTACTAGTGAAACCAAGACCTGAAGGACGGCGAAACGGCGAGCTGCTGCATCAGGAGACAACATAGTAACAATAAAATACATGTAAAAATGCTGGAAATTCTTTGGTGAATGTACGGTTATATGTATGAATATATATATAGGCAGCTGGTGGGATTATTTGGCATATTTATAAATTTATTTTTGATTGGTTGGGATTGTGAAGCCGACTTATGCTCGGTATATATCTACTTTATGTCACGTACAATATGGACCCTATTGTATTTATTCTTTTTGTAATCGTGGAGGCGAATTATACTTAGATGTGATTTGTTTTTCGAAAGATGAAAAAGGGGGAACACATTTTCCACAATGAGAATGAAAAACAGGATAGTGACCAGAGAGTATCAAATTGCATGACTAAAAAGAGGAAAACAGAGGAAATCTACTAGGGCTATTTGGGTTATTTGTACAGTTAGAGGCCAATTATGTTACACGACAACAAAGGGTGTATTGAGTACAATGTCACACAGTAATTATGTGGGTCACTAGCGTCACTCATTGCATCCGATTTCCTCAGTCAACTTTCCGTCATCCTTTAGATGATAAACGGTTACTAAATAACGTCAAGGATATTTGTTATCACTATTCAAAGTATTGCAGTACAACACCTGAAAACCACTGCAGCCTTCATCCTATTTTCTTTGTCTTAATAAAATTATAATATTTATAAAATTATATTTTTTTAATTAAATTATAATTTTATTTTATTAAAAATTTTTTTTATAAATATATTAAAACAACTTATTATTTATTTTATATCACATCAATCCATCCCATTATTTTTTCTCTTTCTTTTCTTTTTCTCACTCCTTACACTCACAAAAGTTAAAAAATAATTTAATTTTTATATAAAAAATCAATACACACATAAATTATAGAATGATTATAATTTTGTTGGGATAAAGGGAGTATATTATAAGCAATGTTGCCAATCATTGTATTATTCAACATTTATTTTGAGAAATTTCGTTTATCGTCTTAATAACGTAAGAAAATTATATTATTAACGTCACATTGAAGTATATAACTAAAATTGTCACGGTTATTTTTCAAACTTGACAAATGTGTTTTTCAAAACGTTGTTTATAATTCGCGACGGATGGAGTAATTGAAATCAAAACATCACATAAATATAATGAATATTGAAAAAAGGGTTTTTAAATATTCTTACCACTGAAATCACGATAAAAAAAAAATGAATCCATTTGTTCCTGATTTCGTTCTTGTCATTCATATTCTTCGTTTCGAGAAAAAAAAAACCATATCAAATAGTTTCGAATCTTTTGACATAAGATCCTAAACAAAAATCAAGCAGTAGAAAAACATGTCAAACAAAGCCTAAATCAAAAATGCAATTCCATCAATTTTGACTATCCAACAGATCCATTTTGTGGTTGATTTTGATAATCTGCCATTGGAAAAAAAGTCCCATGGAACCTGTGTTATGAAATCATCATTACAAAATCTTCCTACAATCTTTAATTTTATGATATTGAATCTATAATTGATTTTAAATCAGTTCTTATTTTATGAATATATATATATATATAAATATTTTGTCGGGTATGAGGATGGGTTCGGATTTCAGGTTTGGATTTGGGTACTGCAATCCTCGACTCAATCTGCCCCATTGACATCACTACAGGCCGTGCATGATGATTTTTTATGTTTTATTTTCTTATAAAAAATAAATTATTTTTTGAAGAAGAATTAGGTTTTTGATCTTTTCGATCTATATAACAAACAATCCTTGTATCTTTTGTCATTGTGAATTTTTTTTTGTCGACGTGTTTTTTCCCATTGTGAATTTTTCACATAAATTTGATTTTTTTCATTGTTTGATTATATTTATGATTCGATCCTGACTTAATTTAAAGTTCACCAACATATGTACCATGTTACTATTCGATTAGGACAGTAACTTGTGCCACTACTATACGATGTGGATTCTGATCACTATTTGACATTACTAATGTTGTGGAATGGACGTGTGTTTTGCGTTTTGTTTTTCTAGTGTAACTGTTCATTTTTGAATCTAGCAGAAATGGGGACAAATCTTCCTAAATATCCCTTTTCTCTTTTTACGGGAATCGGATCTGCTTAAGAAACATCAAAACTTTCAATCATTTGGACCAATTTTTGTTATTATGATGTGTCTTATGTTACTGAAAAATAGGAATGAGAATTATAAAAACCATATTTTTTACTGTGCTGTCATGGGCGTCACTCATTGCATCCGATTTCTTCTGTCAACATTCCGTCATCTTTTAGATAATATACTGATAAAATATATAAATAATGTTATGGGAATTTGGCATGAATATTCAAAATATTGTAATGCAGGACCTGAAAACCACTACTTAAAACCAAAATCACCACATAAATATAATGATTATTGAAAGAAGGGGTTTTAAAAATTCTTACCAATCCTTTTTCAAAAAAGAACTTATCGATGTTTCATAATTTTTTTAAAATTGTTCTTACCAATGAAATCGCAAATCCAAAAACGAATCCATTTTTTATGATTTCGTTATTCTGATTATATTCTTCTTTACGAGAAAGAAAAAACCATATCAGGTAGTTTCGATTCATGGGACATAAGATCCAAAACAAAAATCAAGAAGCAAAAAATCATGTCAAATAGGGCCTAAATCAAACATGCAATTCCATCAATTTGACAATCCAACATATCGATTTTATCGTTGATTTTGACAATACGAGAAGCAAAAAACCATGTCAAACAGGGCCTAAATCAAACGTGCAATTCCATCAATTTTGACAATCCAACATATCGATTTTATGGTTGATTTTGACAATACAAGAAGCCAAAAACCATCTCAAACAGGGCCTAAATCAAACATGCAAATTCCATGGATCGTACAACTAATGTATACATTGGTTGATTTTTTATCGAAAAAGAAAAAATCCCATGAAATCTTTTGTTTTTACCATTACAAAATCTTTGTGGAATTTTTTTATGATAAAAAATCAATCATGTTAATTGATTTTAAATAAACACATATTTTAAATAACTGCTTATGAGTCCGTTTTTGGTAACATCTCTAAGCTGGATGATGGTCCTACATGAATGGCTGAGTTTCTGAGTTGATAATCAAGGCAAACATGAATGGCTGGTTTCATTATAAACAATCGATCCCTCTTAAATGTCCTTCACGTTGGCTTCTCCCTATCGCTCGTACACTACAGCTAATATCATCTTATCCTTACCTCCAAACTACTAGCATAGTGCTTCCCAGTTCGTAATCTTGACTGTTTGTGTCCCAAATTACAGAGTATGTTTCTCTAGATGCTTATCTGTTTAAGTAAACAACACAGTGGGAAATTTTTCTAACATATTGATGGTCTTGTAACTCAGGTTACAATTGAAATTGGGTCACACTCCAAGATATATTTGAAATCCTATGATAAATGATATGGGCTTGACGTATATGTGTCTTGATATATATGTCTAATCAAAATCAACAGTCAAAATTATAACATAAAAGGAAGATCTATCTTGAGATGAGAAATCAATCTTTAAACGATCGACTATCATCAATTTGCCCCAAATCTCAATACACATCAATTACAACGTTTTAATCTTCATCGTTTATTTTTATTAGACACATCTAATTATTCAATAAATAATTAGATATATCAAGACATATTTTTATTAGACACCTCATTTTAAACTTAAGTGTGTCATGACATATTTTTATTTTTCCCATATGATATTAATATGGTGCTATGGGATTAGTCAAAACAACTAATTATCCAAGCACATTAAAGTGGTACATTGAGAATATTGAGTACTTATATTTGTGATTATTCCTGAATTTTCTACAGAAATCCCAAAACTAATCCGTTGAATAAATGTTTGTGTTTAGAAATTAAACCTAGACCGCTTAGCCGTTGAGTCAAAACGAAATGATCATGTTCCGTTCCTTTAACCCTAGGGGACTCGATCGATCAGGTTCTTTCCCTTGACCCTAATTCGCAATGCAAGTCCGTTTAGGGCTTTGATGATGTCAAGATCTTCGATTCGGAATGAAGTGTGGTTACCGATTCTCTTAATCGGACATCTACAGTCAATATCTAGATGGAGTTGTATAATCGATTTGTACTATTTTCAAGGTAAGTTTTTTCTTTTTCCTTTTGATGTTCAAAATAGTTTACCCACATTTTATAGGCTAAAATACTAGTACAAGTGTATATATAGTTCCTGGGTAGTCTAGTCGTAACTTGTAAGTTGATTTTGAGTTGAAAACCGAGACATGCAATGTTGGATTCACAAGACTCAGAACATGAGACGTTACCAGGGCAACCTGATCAGCGTCCGATGGCTCACTTATGAGGGCCAGCATGGACATTGATGCCATGAGTCCGAATCCTAAGTGGTTTGAGAGGCCTCTAGTGTTGGACTAGTTGCTATGCAGATTGGACTAGTTCGAACCCATGGACATGAGGTTTGAAAAAGTCAGCTGCTGCACTTTCCAAATCAGTAGAGACGTCAACACAAAAACAACAGAAAAGCAGCAAGCAGGCAGAGAGCAAACTAAGGAAAAAACTGATCTGCAGAGCTGGAGGAAAAGAGCCGGATCAAGGATTATCCGTAGTTGGATCAAGATGATTTTGTCACTGTGTACACGACATCCTGTGCTTCGTATTCAAAGGTTGGATGGTCGATCGGGGTTCCATACACACGTCAATCCTGTCTCGAATAACAGCAATAGTTTTTGGTAAAATTTATCCTTATTCTCGTGGTGGTGTTGTTCTTTCTTATAGATTTTCACTATATACTTTTGAGTCCCGTCATTGTGGGATTAGAGACGTTATTGAATTATTTGTGGTGATTTCTAGAATATGTACCTAGTAAAAATTGGTTCTGTATCAAAATTGTGATAGTGAAGATTGTCTTCACTATATGCTTGGTTTTTACTCTCTAGATTTTGAGAGGTTTTCTACGTTAAAAGTGTTATGTTAAGTTCGCCTTTGATTTTTTGGATTGCATATTGTAATTTGATTAGTTGGAATATTTCCTTACAGGTTTAAGCAAATCGAAAAAGTTATCGCTTTTTTCCAACAAGTGGTATCAGAGCTGATCCGTGATTTGCTTAAACGATGGAAATTAGTACCCAACAAATGGTTAGTTTAAATGGAAGAAATTACCATGTGTTGAAAGAAAATATGGAGGATCTCCTTTATGTTAAGCGATGGCACTTATCAGTGTTCTATGATAAAAAAAACCGGATGATAAACAAGATGTCGAATAGATTCTAGAGCATAAAGTTGTATGCAATTTCATTTGACAGTTTGTTGATGATAATGTGTTGAATCACATTAGTAAGGAGTCAGATACTTAGAAATTATGGAGCAAGTTCGAGTCCTTCTATGCTAGAAAAATCGAAAACAACAAAGTATTTCTAATTAAACAGTTTATGGACTTGAAATATAGCAATGGTAAATTTGTATTCAATCACTTGAATGAATTTCAAGGGATTTTAGATCAACTGTCTACCATGAATATTAAGTTTGAGGATGAGGAACAATGACTTTAGTTACTTGATATCGTAATAGACTCTTGAGAGACTTTCCGTATGACTTTGAGTAATTCAGCTTCTGAAGATGTCGTCACCTTGGACTTTATCAGAAATGATATTTTGAACGAGGAAATGAGAAGAAAAATTCAAGGTTCTTCTTCTTCTTCTTTTCATCCTGATGCTTTAGTGAGTGAGAGTAAGGGAAGGAGCGAGAGTAGAGGTAAAAAGGGTAAATACAAGGATCGTAAAAAATCCAAGTCGTGGCAGAAAAAATCTTGAATGCCATCATTGTGACAAGATGGGTCACATTAAGAAAAACTATTTTAAGTTAAGATAAAAGAAGAAAAATGATGCTAGCAATAGTGAAAGGAATGACTCTGAGACTCATTCTCGAGTTGCGACTACTACCGATGGACTCATTATTACGTGTTATAAGGATAATGTCAATTTAGCATGCATTGGTAAGAGCTGGGTGATTGACAGTGGTGCCTCGCTCCATATCACGTCAAAGAAGGAATTCTTTGATTCCTATACATCGGGCGTCTTTGGCTCTTTGAAAATGGAAAATGACGGTCTTGCCAATGTGATAGGTGTTAGAGATGTGTACTTGGAGACTAGCAATGGGTCAAAGATAGTTCTCAGGGATGTGAGACATGCACTACATATCTGTCTGAATTTGATTTCGGTTGGGAAGCTCGATGATGAGGCTTATTACAACACTTTTATAATTGGCTCTTGGAAACTCTGTAAAGGTTCCTTAGTTGTGGCTAGAGGGAACAAGGAGTCTTTCCTATACTTGTTGCAAGCAAAGGTTTCTGTGGAGAGATACAGTCCTGCAGAAAAAAGAAATACAACTGAGTTATGGCATAAAGGGCTTAGCCATATGAGCGAGAAAGGTATGAGTGTGTTAGTTAAGAAGAATTTACTCTTTGGAGTACAAAGTGTGAAACTTGAGAAATGTGCACATTGCTCGGCTAAAAAATAGCATAGAGTATCTTTCAAAAGTCACCATCTTTTCAGAAAATCAGGTCTATTAGAATTCATACATACAGATATTTGTGGTCCGATTCGACCTGTCACCTTCATTGATAATCATTTAAGAAAATTATGGGTTTATTTCTTGAAGACAAAAGATCAAGTGTTAGATGTATTCAAACAGTTTCAACCTTCAGTTGAGAGACAGACTGGAAAGAAATTGAAATATGTCCGTTCACACAACGGTGATGAGTATATTGGCCCGTTTGATGAATATTACAGGCAACATGGTATCAAACACCAGAAAACACTCTTAATTGAATGGTATAGGTGAAAGGATATACAGAACTTTGACGGAGAGAGTGAGATGCTTGATTGTAGATGCTAAACTTTCAAAATCATTTTAGGGTGAGGTATTGAATATTGTGGTTCATGTTCTCAATTTTTCTCCGATAGTTGCTTTAGATGGTGATATGCTAGACAGGGTTTGGTATAGTAAGCATGTTTCCTACGACCATCTAAGAGCATTTGGGTACAAGACCTTCGTATATGTTTCGAAGGATGAAAGATCCAAGTTAGATGCCAAGACTCGTAAATGCATCTTTCTTGGATGTGATTCTGATGAGTTCGGCTATAGAATCTATAATTCAGTTGAAAAGAAGATCGTCAGAAGTAGAGATATAGTGTTCATGGAGGACCAGATAATAGTAGATATTCATAGGGCAGAGAAGACAGTATCCCGAGATCCTAATACAGTACTGAAATTGAAGTGATCTCGACTATCGATTTATAGAGATAGATACAGGATAAGGTCTTAAATGAGGGTTCAGATCAGCTTTGGAGTGATGCTCAGCTTGAGTTTGAGGAACCATAGGGAGATCAGGCATAATACGACTAGTGGGGTGCAGATGGGTTTGTTGTTCAGCCAAAGGATGTTGCTGATGTTCAGCAGTAAGCACTAGTAGTTCCACCAGATACTGGTATGAGACAATCCACCAGAGTGTGTACGTCGTCCACTAGATACTAATATGATGAGTATCTGTTGCTAACAGATTCAGGTGAGCCTAAATATTTTCAAGAAGTCGTTGCTGATGAAAACATAGCTAAGTGGATGGGTGCAATGGAAGACAAGATTAATTTCTTATATGAAAATCATACTTATGAGTTGGTGGCTTTACCGAGAGGCAAGAAAGTTTTGAAGAATCACTGGATTTATCGGTTGAAGTATGATGAGAATACTTCACAGACGTGATACAAAACTAGATCAGTTGAAGTGTTTTAGTCAGATGAGGGGATGATTATGATGAGATCTTCTCACCAACTGTGAAAATATCTTCAATTAGAGTTATTCTGGGTTTAGCGGCCAGACTTGATCTTGAGGTCGAGAAGATAGATGTGAAGACTGCTTTTCTTCATGGAATTCGGAGGAAGAGATATAAATGAAGAAACGAGAGGGATTCAAGGTCAAAGGCAAGGTGAACTTTGTTTGTAGGTTGAAAAACAGCTTGTACGGATTGAAACAAGCACCGAGACAGGGATATAGAATGTTTGAGTCTTTTATTGGGGAGCGTGCCTACCAAAAGACTACTTCAGATCACTGTGTATTCGTACAAAGATTCTCAGATGATGATTTCATCATTTTATTACTCTATGTTGATAACATGTTGATATTGACCAGAATGCTTCCAAAATCTAGGGGTTGAAGTAACAATTGAGCAAGTCTTTCTCAATGAAAGATTTGACATAAGCTAAATAGATTCTAGATATGAGAATCAGTAGAAACAGAGAAGACAAAAGGCTATGTTTGTCTCAGAAAAAGTACATTGAGAAAGTACTTTAGAGGTTCAAGAAGGATCATGCTAAAGTCGTAAGCATTCCTCTTGCTACACACTTTAAACTCAGTAAGAAACAATGTCCGTCAAGTGAGAAAGAAAGCAAAGAGATGGAAAGAGTTCCTTATTCTTCTATAGTGGATAGTTTGATGTATGTATTGGTCTGTACCAGGCCAAACATAGCTCATGCAGTTGGAGTTGTCAGCAGATATACTTCCAATCCTGGTAGAAAGCACTGGAATACATTGAAGTGGGTTATGAGATATCTCCGCGGCACTTCTAGTTTGAAACTTTCATTTGGGAGTGATTATCCATTTTTGTTTGGTTACACAGATTCAGATATGGTAGGGGATATTGATGGCAGAAAGTTTACTTCAGGGTATTTGATCAGTTTTGTAGAGGGAGTTGTTGCTTAACAGTCGAGACTACAAAAATGTGTTGTTTTTACAACTACAGAGACATAGTTCATCGCAACGACAAAAACATGCAAAGAGTTACTATGGATGAAGGTTTCACTCGGGAACTTGATCTTAGTGAGGATCGGTACATTTTGCTTTGTGACAATCAGAGTGCTATACATCTTACAAAAAATTCTATTTTTTATTCAAGATCTAAGCACATTGATGTGAGGTATCACTGGATATGAGACACATTGGATGCAAAGAAGATATCGAGCTAGAAGGTTCACACCAACGCCAATGATGTAGACATGATGACTAAGCCTCTTTCAAAGGAGAAGTTCTAGTTCTGTTGGCGTCTCACCTACATGATGGTTTTCACTTGATGTATTGGTATTGAGATCTCGTCTCTAGGTTAGAGGGGGAGATTTGTTAGACTAGTTGCTACTAGTCCTTATCCAACCCATGTATATATCTTTTTTTTCAATGCTTTGATTATTGGGTTTGACAAAGTGTTGCACTTTCCAAATCAGTAAAGGCGTCAACACAAAAACAACATAAAAGTAGCACGCAAACAGAGAGCAAGCAGCTGGAGAAAAACAGCCTGATCAAGGTTCATCCGAGATCGGATCAAGCTGATTTTTGGCCACCATGCACACGACATCCTGTTGATCGGGGTTTCGTATAACCATCGATCCTGTTTGGAACAACAACTATGGTTTTTTTATGAAATCTATCCTTATTATTTTGGTGGTGTTGTTGCTTATACATCTTCACTATATACTTGTGAATTCTGTTATTGTGCGATTAGAGATGTTATTTTCTTATTTATGGTGATATTTAGGTTGTGTACCTAGTGGAACTTGGTTTTACATCAAAAACTGTGATAGTGAAGTGTTTCGGTGGACTCCGAAATCGGTCATGTGATTTTTACTCCCTAAATTTTGGGAGGTTTTTCACGTTAAAAGTCATGTGTTGTGATCAACTTATATTTGTCAGATTGCATATTGTCCTTGGGTTGGTTGAAACATTTTCTCGCAAGCTTAAGCAAATAGGAAAAGTTACCGCTTTGGTGCAACATTTAGGTCAGCTTATCAGCCAATTGCTTTGCGAAGTTGATTCAAGGATTTATCTTGGTTTGCGGGTAATTTTGACGGCGGTGTTCTCTGACAACAGTGTTATTCCTGTCCTGTTTCGATTGAGGTTACGCTTGTTCGTAACAGTTACTCGTAATATGAAGCCCCTGAGTATATATGTTCATTTATTTATTTTTGGTAGTATATTTCAATGATTTTGATTGGCTGCTTATTTGCTGGTTTTTTTTTTAATCTAATGGCATTTTCGATGTACACATCAATACTAGCAGTAACATTCAGTTATCAGCCCAAATAAATTTAGAAGAATCTATGTGGCTTGTACGCCGATTTCTACTGCTGAAGTTCAGGTGATACTAATCAATAATTATCCACGAAATGAAACTAGATTAAAAGAATGTTTCAGTAATTTTATTGCTTCTGCACCTTTGAATGAATGACAATGTTGTCAGATACTACACTTGTTTTCTTCCATTTACATATTCCTTGTATTTTATCTGGACTATGGTTGGTACAATTTCTTCAGAAAGGCATCGATAGTGGGTTGAAGAGCCTGGAATAGGAGGGAGTATCCCCTGTCAGTAGGGTGTACGCTGTCGAAGAAGAAATACTCCGAGCGGTTATTGCATATCCCGTGCTCAAGAGAAGATAAAAAGCATGTCGGTCCGTATTCGTCTAAGCCCGTTCCACAGCACCCTCGGTCTACCACACTGAAACCTGCAACAGTGTCAAGGAAGAACTATCGGTAAATCTTCGAACTCATAATAGATGGTTTTGTATTGAACTTTTTAAACTAGATTTGAAGTGTAAGGTTTGTACCATATTTGCTTGGATTGTTAACCATGTCGGTGATAGGCGAATAAATGTCTGCATAGATGATAGTACGGTTGACCAGGCTGGTTCGCATGGTTTGCACCGCAGTTTGGAGCATGGTGTTGAATTGTCCTGTCATATTGGACAGAGAATCAACGCTCTTCCGGCTGCTGTTAGTATTGCTTGCATATGCTGTCATGACTCGTGGTAAGTAACCAATTGGAGGTACATTGAGCAAGAAGATGTTTTTTGCTCCATTCGTCCACAACGCCTGCATGTTTCGGTTCACACATTAAAATTTAGTATCTTCAGGTACAATTATGGAATGGCGGAGACGTTTGGAGCGGTGTGCAGATTATGGTAATTAGTTATATTGGTTTCTTACCTGTATGAAGTTCTTGAATTGACTAAGCAGGAACTGCTGGTAGTCAGAAACTGTGAAATTTTTTCTCTGGTTATCCATAGCAAAGCTGTAATCGTAAAAATCGTTGGTTCCTGAACTGACAACAAAAATGGCTTTGCTGATGAGATTTTCGGTTGCATTAGTTCCTAATGCAGATGTCAGCTTTGTCTTGTATTCGGCGAAGTTCTGCAGTTGTTGGCTCAAACTCAAAGCTCCCTGATATCAGATGCAGGATGCCGCTAATGATCAGATAAAATAATTATATGTATAAAAGAACAAGAGCTGTGGCGACAGAAGACATACATCAGCTTGTGCTGCCTGAGGATCGTAGCCGGAGCCAGCGGAAGCAAAGCTGACTCCTTGAATCATGTCTTGTAAGGTCAGTGTTGGGTCCAAATAAGCTGGCACAGTCCTGTTGGTACCACTCAAATATGAAGCTGCAGTCGTAAATAGAGAATTAGTTCACATGACCAAAACTTTATGTTATTGCAGTAGTGATATTATTATAGCTTTATTTGTTATGTACCAGCAAAGTCCGGCATCAAGTATCTATTGCTAAATCTTCCAGTGGCCTGGCTGCCAGGAAAGTCGACACCATAAGGCTGGAAATTGCTCCGATCCCATGTGAAAAAATAGTTGTTGTTTCCAGGATCCGCCGTCGAGTCACCAAACACGATTATAGTTGGAGGAGTTGTGTTGAATGGCGGTTGGGCATTAGCAATTGTTAATATCACGCAAAGGAGAGAAAGGATCGCCCAACGAGAAACGTAAGACGAAAACTGAACCATTTTTCTACCTTCTCTTATTCTGATGATCAATATTCTGATTTTTGATGGATTGGAGACGCTGTGAATGCTGGTTTAATTTAGATTGTCGCCTTTATATAGTTCTGATTGTTCTTGTTACGATGATTTTGTGTCACGTGCTTAAACAAAAATATATGATCCATGGTGTCGGGAGTTGTCACTGCATCAACCTACTTAGCTTCTAGCATTTAGCTCCATACATTCCTTCTTACCTATCAGCTAAATCCCCTGTGGGTCAAATAACTAATAAATTCACCTTGGGGCCAAAATTCTTTGACCCTCCTTTTTCTATACTCATATTAAACCGTATTAGGAACTTCTGTTCTGTCGAAAAGTTTGGTGATGCTCTGAGGATGCTTAAGAGAAATACACAAATAGCTAAGAAAACATTGCAGACATGAAACTTTGAGTACTTGAGCTTAACTGATAAAACCAATCAGGAGTCGTAACCTTATTGCTAAAATGTTCTGAATCTTCTGATGTATATTTTCTTTTCATTTTAGATTTAAGGGGCACGTTTTGTGCAAGCAGAATTATGCAACTTCTCCGAAATTGGAGAGCTACTTACCATCTTGTGGCCTATTCTCGTATCTTGCCTTGGAGATGCTAGAAGAGAATATAGAGCCTATTGTTACACATATGTGTAGTAAAACCTATAACTTAGAATAATTTCATCTTGAGGTATTAAGTAAGTTATACTTGGTCTGCGTCAAACTTAAAAGTTAGTAGTAGCTGTAAATAATCGGAACAGTCTAGTTCATCCTTTATCGGGCATGATCCTGATCACCCCTTCTTATTTTAATTCATTGTTAAAGTTCTACTCATTAAACGCCTCTCGTCTAGCATCTGCAAAGGCAATATATGTCTGTCCTGCATACATTTTTGTGTTATTGCATGTGATGAGTTTGTGGTACTCGAATCCCTTCATTTACTCCAATTTGTTCGTCCTAGTGATGAATGTCTAAGTTTCATTTCGCTCGGGGCCAATCTAGCTTGCACTAGGCCAATGCTGCATCTTCGCTGTTGCTTTATTTCGGTATCTCTCTTTGTACCACAAGTGATTTTGTTAAATTTGGTTCATAATCGCTCAACCGATTTTTTCGGCTAAATTAAGAAATATTAGCAAAGCCATATGGTATAGAAGTACCGACAGCAATGCTTCTGACTTTTAAAAGAAATTAGGGATGACTCTACAGGGAAAGAAGTCAATGGCGATGATGACTAGAGATTTTCTCGGAAAGCACTGTCAAGCCCTGTAACGTGGCCTGATGACTATAGTTACGTAGTTACCATAAGAAAATAGATCAGCCTTTATTTTAACAGTTACACTAAATCTGTATGATTATTCTATTTCTTGCTTCGCAATGGTGTTTTAAAAGTTTACAAAATTGTAAGTAGTTTATACCTGCTAATCTTTCTGAAATAGGCTCTTTCATGGTTTATCCTGCCTAATAAGCATCGCTAAGGAAATTTAGAGAGGCTGAATCAGGGAGTCATGTACTAAGTTAGTAAGTTACCAACGCTAGGAAGCAGTAACTTGGAATATATCTGATGCCCAGAATTCTATTTTCGATGCGAAGTTGGTTATTCTTTGGATGAAGCAAAATTTGTTGAAAATGTTTGTATAGGTTCCAATCTAAGGACAAAGAGGATTGCGAACTTACTTCCCATATTTCCTCCGTCGAGCTCTGTGGCTTGGCATGATATTCCGATTTCCTGTAAACTGAACTGGCAGTGTTGCTTCCAGTCTTTGGTTAAGGTAAGCGATCTTTTCTCAGTAAGTTTCCACAATCTACATTCTGTATGGGCGTAGTAACTACATGTTTAGTGTCAATGAGGACAATGACTATATACAAGAAGAGACCTGAAGTATATTGACGGTTAAGTTTAACAATGAATCTTTATTCAGAATTATGAATATTAACCGGATGATATGATGATTTAATCAAAAGAAATGACAGGTTCCTCGTAGTTTGGCTCATAACAGATGGACCATCACTTAAGGTTATGAGATTTTCCGAGCGTCCCTTTGGCCCTGAAAACCTTCAAGGTTGAAGTGGTTTGAGATCCTTACAAATTGGAGCAGGTTGGACGAAGTCAGTGCCTTTTAGGAAGATGGATGAGGTTGAGGCTTGCTGCTACAAAGGGTTTATCATTTGTATATCACTGAAAATATATTACGCTGATTGAAATTTCTGGAATTCAAGTTTCTTGGAACTGAAGTCGAAGATCATGAATAGCGAATTTGAATCTTGTTCTCTTGAGAATGCGGGAAAACCGGCCTTGAGTTACGTAGAGTTGTACCTTTTGTTGGTTAGGATAATCATTAGAATGATTAGAAAGATGACAGAAGTAAGCTAATCAACCTCGAATACTGTCATCAGACCAATCTTTCATATACCTGTCCATATTTTCAATTATTAACCATGTTTTCTACCTTTGTTAAGGTCAATTCTTTCGAACACAAGCATTCCAACTGTTGTTCACATTCATCAAAAGATAAAGGATTCAATGAATTCAATGATTAGCTGAGCTTTTTTGTGTTGGATTAGTACTATATGTTCATTCTTTTTAAGCGCATTCGTATTTATATCTTAATCATGTTTCTCGACAGCTTATGAGAATTCTTCTCCGAGCGATGGCTGGTGCAGGAGATGAGCCTTGAAAATCTCCGGACACAATCTTGGAGAAAGCTTGGGCAAATTACAGAAGTGGAAGAATAGTAGCGGTTCCTGAGGAGACTAATGGAAAGCCAAGAGAAGTTCTCGAAAATGAGGAAAAATTGTTCCCTCGCCGTGTTGGGAAGGACGAGCTGTTACAAAGGCTACCGAGTTTAGGAAGGTGGATGTCGATGGGTTCGGAAGCCTAGTTGGAGCTCCTCGACGATATCAATCAGCCTACTGTCAATACTTATAGTAGCAAGGAACCTAGCTACGATTGTAAAGACTTGAAGCCGAACACAAAGAGAATTGAGAAGGCACAAGAACGACGATACAGAGGAGTCAGGAGGCGGCCGTGGAGAAAGCATGCATCACAAAGGTTGTACGTGTATTGGCCATGTATGTAAACTATTTTCAGAGGAGCTTATGTGGTTCAAATTGTATCAACCTGTGCACATGTTTGTTTCTCCAAGACCTGGTGTTGTTTGATTGTAGAAATGATATAGATTAGTGGCTGTTCCTTGTTTTGTCTAGACAAACCTTTACCAACATCAAAACCTTGATAGCAATTTTATATAGGATCAGAGACACGATAGCTTGTTCATTGATAAGGATTGAAAACGGTTAACAACGTAAATTCTTAGATATTAATTTTTCAAGAGATTCTTGATTCTAGTAATCTATTTATCCTTATAAGTTGCCTCGTAAAGATTATCTATGACTTATTGTCGCAAATATTAGTGATACTACCAGATTGTCGCAACTTACATACAACGTATGAATTTTTCTTATTGAGTTCCATCAGGGATCACAAATCATTTTATATCAGAAATGTTTATTTCTTTTTCCATAAATCGGTAAGTTTTTTAAAACCCAACCAAAACTGGCCGTTAGTGCAACACACCACTTGGACTTTTTGCACACGATCAGTTGGGCTAGCCTTGCGAAACCCAAGTCAAATTTTAAGGTTAGGCTTGATTTTTTGGGGCCTGAATAGCAGTGGGAGGCCCATAACTGATCATGGGCTTTGCAGTTCATGTGCAACTCCTACGATGATGCACAAATTCGGGTGTTGTTGGACATTGGATTTGGGCTTATTTCGACAGCTGAATCTTGGGCCCTCCCCAGCTCGTGTTATGGCCCATGATCCATCCAAGTCACCTGCTAGATACAACTATACAAGCAAATACTCCCTCCGGAAAAAAGCAACACTTTGTAATTTGAATATCCTATTAACGAAGTATTTTATTTGTCCTAATATATATAATATTGTCAATATTTTTTTATTGGAGTGTCCCAATTTATTTATAATTTTTTAATATTTTTTAATTTTAATAAACGTTATGAATAAAAAAATATCAAAATAGTCATCATCTTTTATAATACATTTATTATCTTTTCTTATAATTGTTATAATAATCATCACTATAAGAATTCTTTTCATCAAATTTCATAAACATTCAACACACACATATAAAAAAACGTGTGGTGTCAAATGATTTCATTTAAATTGTAACGAAGAAAAAATAACATTTTCATATTTGAATTTTTATTAACAAAGTTATCAAAATATCAATATTTCTTTTTACAACAGATCAACCCACACCAATATTTCTTCCCGTTTTTTTCTCACTTCTCTTTGTCTCATACAAAACTATAAAAACAATAAGAAAGTACAGTTCACGTCAATGCGGAGGTATAGCTATGGAATATCAAGTTTTTGGCTGAACAAGTGGATCGTTAAAAGTAGATTACAAACGGTTAATACTTAAAAAGAAGAGGAAAAAAGATTATGATGTAAACAATAGAGAAATAACCATTGAAAAAGTATCTTTATCATACATTTTTATTCTTAATTGTGTTTTTGAATTTTTTTGTTTTTGAAATTATAGGATGAAGATTATTCCGCAACTAAGGATATTAAGAAAAAAATTACTCCCTCCGTTAGACCTAGTAAGCGGGTTTGGTTGGCTCACCCGACCCATGGGAATAATGTGTTGGCCAATTTTACCCATGGATAAAAAGACTCAAATATTATTGAGTCCTAAATCTCGGACACATTATCCGACCATTGTGGGTTGCGACACCCGGAGTCGACCGAGTGATGGATCTGTCCAAGGGTTTAGGTTTTTTGTCTTTAGCAAGTTGTAAACTTGTGAAGAATCCTTGACCTCTGTTTTGGTCTATCATCCTTCCTGTGTGGTGGCAAACGCGTCCTTTCTCAAGGTATTTGTGGCGACCTTTCCTGAGGCCGGGACTGGCCTGCAACAAACCTTTTCAGGGCTTCTTTTCTGATTAGTTCCTCTATGCCATCCTTGAGGTGGCGACACTCTTTCGTATCATGCTCGTGATCTTTATGATATAGAAAGTGCCGAGAGGTGTCTCGATTATCTTCTCGGGAGCGTTACTACTCCGAGTTTTTCTGAAGGAGATTTTCTTCCAAAACTACCATAAGCACCTCACCTCGGTATATGCCAAGGATAGGTGGAACCCTTTTTTCCTTTCTTTTCCTACTTCCCTTCTCGACTTGAGGAGGGCGCCTTTTCTCCAAGTCGGGAGTGGACAGACCCTCGATCTCTCGAGTTGGACTCTCCTCCTTTGTTAGGCCTTGGAACCGATCTTGGACTGCCATTTTGGCCTCAGTAGATACATGTTGACTGATTTTCTCCAATGGAGTGGTATTTGTATAGGGACGGTTCAAGCTCAGGTCGTATGCTCAGCCTCTTTCTCCAATCCCCTTACTAGAGTTCGACAGATGTCGGAGTCCTCTGCCTTATCAATGTGCACGACTTCATATTTGAATCTCTGAATAGAGCTCCTTAAACTTTTGCCCGGCCCCTGCTTTATCTCATAGAGGTGTTCAGAAGTCCGCTGGATCATTTGGCTCTTTATGAACATGGTGGTAAACGTCTTGATCAAGGCCTCGAATAACCCGATAGATCCCTAGGTCAGCCCATTGAACCATACCCGATGCTCCGTACAGGTTTATCGAGGTCCGAAAAGTCCTCCATTCCATCGTAAGACTCTGTCGCGGGCATGTTGAACTTATCATGAGGGACTTCCCTGTTGATTTCTGGAGTGAAAGGTGTCTTTATCCTCAATCTGATTTTGTCGTTCGGGTCTCGAGGAGTCTCTTTGATCATTTTGAAGAGCTCCTCAACCCTTTCCTTTAACTCCTGGGTTGAGTCTGGAGTTGCCTCCGTCCACTTTGATTCCTCTTGGGGACGGTTGTCGGCTGTATTCGAGTTGAGGGACCTTTTCCGGTCTTCCGTTGGAGTGAATGAATGGGAATGAGTGTGTGTAGACTCCCCTCCTGTTCCTCTTGCGGAGCCTTGTGTCTGTTCAGGTGATGCCTGAGGTCGTTCTAGGACACCGTCCTATCTTGGTCCTAAAGTGATAGGATCAAGTCGGGTTGAACGCTAAGTCCCGCCTCGACTTGAGTTGGCGGGGTCAGTCTTTGGTTCAAAAGTTTGTCATCTTCCTCATGATAACCGTGGTGTGCTCCTTCATTTGGAGTCGGAGTTGGTTGAACATCTAAACCGTCATCGCTTCTATATTTTTTTCAGGCCCCGTAACCTCATCTTCCCGACCTCGTTAAGGGACATGGAGTCTGGACGGCCTTTATTGGTCACCACTACGAGCTTGTTGTGCCTGGTCTCGGGTACTTTGGAGACGTCGAGTCATTGGACTTGGCTCCACGGTGGGCGCCAAAGTGTTTGTGTTGAACTCGGGAAGTCGGGGCTGAACTCCTTAGGCCCATGCGTGGGTTTTCTGGATTAGATGATTTGGGCCCTGGTCGAGACGCGGGTGGGTTTTTTTGGATCGGATGATTAGAAGGTGTAAGATTTAGTCATCCATGAGATGTCATTTGATCTTTTTTAAGACTCTTTGGTTAATTGTATTGGATCTTTTGGGTCTTTACCCCATAAGATCATAATTATGTTTGCATTAATACAATATTTTCTGAATTAGCAAGTTTTGGGTGTCAAAATATTCAAAATATCTCTATGTTATATCAAATTATTTTCTTCATCATTATTTTTTCTTTCTACCTATTCATAATTTTCACCCTTAGTCTGCCTATCTTATCTTATTTTTTTCTCTACCCACTCATAATTATTATTTATCCACTCACTATTTCAATAAGGGCATATTGATAAAATGTATCAAAATTTAATTCCTTAATAATCGTACTAATTCAATATATCGTAATTTATCTGAAACGGAAGAAATAAGAAATAACTATTACAAGAGCATCTCCAACTTTGAATATTAAGAAAAAAACTGTTAATATTAAGAAAATAATCAAAGTGTGAAAGAAGTATCGCTATGTTC
Source organism: Drosera capensis (assembly GCA_001925005.1). Taxonomy (NCBI): domain Eukaryota; kingdom Viridiplantae; phylum Streptophyta; class Magnoliopsida; order Caryophyllales; family Droseraceae; genus Drosera; species Drosera capensis. Next base: position 24,402 of record LIEC01007577.1, read on the forward strand.
CTGTTCCTTTTCTCGATATTTTCTTTCAATATCAGATTTTTCCTTGAATTTACCAAACATACATCACAATCATTATCCGAACCAGAAAGTTTCCAAAAGAGTGTACCAAACCGTGTCATCGTTACGAATCCCGCACCCTCAAACCGTGTCAACCCCAACCAAACAAAAATCTTTAAATAGTCAAATATGAAGAGAAAGACATGAACGCACGAACAAACGCAATATTCTCCTCACCATCACAAAAAATCAACCCCAAAACACCCAACAAAAAAACATTCATTTGATCATTGTGAGTTTGATCAAGAGATCATTCATTCATCAATGGCAGGGTACAGGCCGGGAGACGAAGACTACGATTACCTGTTCAAGGTGGTGTTGATAGGGGACTCGGGCGTGGGTAAGTCGAACCTGTTGTCGCGGTTCACGAAGAACGAGTTCAGCCTCGAGTCGAAGTCTACTATAGGGGTTGAGTTCGCGACGAGGAGTATTAGGGTCGATGATGATGGTAAGATCGTCAAGGCTCAGATTTGGGACACCGCCGGACAAGAAAGGTAAGGGAAGATATGAAATGGTTCATGGAGATTTGTTAGGGGAAGTTTTTTGAAGGGTTTTTTATTCTTTTGTTTGTTTGTTTGTTTTGTTGGTCGGTTTAGTGTTCGTGCTGTTAAAATACGTAATTGCTTGTCATAGACGATTTATGTCGCTTGATGATCAGTGTACCCGTCATTGACAGTTGCGTAATGGTAGGTGTACAAAGATTTATCTGATTACCTCTGTCACGAACAACAGACGATAAAATATGTTTACTGCAAACTGTCGATCACTTTTTTGGCATAAATGTTGATTGGTTATGCTAGTTGAACGAATTGGTGCGGTCGATGGTCTATTTGACATATTCGGCCTATCGAAATGACTCATGGTCTTCCTGATAAATAGCGTACAGGATGGAACTAGGAGAACATTGCCTAAGGCAGCCATATTCTCCGTGTTAAGATGTACTCCTTATATGAATGGACATTTTACCATCAGTTCAGATTAATGTATATCTTAACACTTCATGACTCGAAGTTATCGATTAGGCGGTCATTAATTTGCTAGATTGGCCGACTCTATAGACCATAGGTTGAGGAAGCTTTTCATCTCCGTATGTGTGGACTTTGAAATTTCCGTTCAACCAATAAATTTCCTTCAATCTAGAGGTTCCAGATTCGTGTGGGTTATGGTGGATTAACATCTAATTTTTCTGTCTTTAGTTATCCTATTTCTGATAAGTTATGTTCTCATTGATCAAGGTACCGCGCAATAACCAGTGCGTACTACCGAGGAGCTGTTGGCGCCTTGGTTGTCTACGACGTTACTCGTCACATCACATTCGAGAACGTGGAGAGATGGCTCAAAGAACTGCGTGACCACACAGACCGCAACATTGTGGTCATGCTCGTAGGAAACAAGGCTGATCTGCGTCACCTGAGGGCTGTCTCTTTGGAAGAAGCCAAGGGATTCGCTGAAAAAAACAACACTTTTTTCATGGAGACATCTGCGCTCGAGGCCCTTAATGTTGACAGAGCCTTCACAGACGTGTTGACGCAGATTTATCATGTCGTGAGTAGAAAGGCTCTCGACATTGGCGATGATCCTGCAGCTTTGCCCAAGGGACAGACGATTAATATCGGGAACAAGGACGATGTTTCAGATTTGAAGAAGGGTGGATGTTGCTCAAGTTAGTATGAAGATCTCAGTTCATAAGGAGAAAGAAGTCTGGAGCAAGACAGTGAGCAGGATAAGCGCACGAAGGGCTATAAGGACAAGCGATTGTATGGTGCCAACTTATGATTTGCGTATTTTCCAAAAGCTTGATTCAGTTTTGTTGTATGATCATCTTAACTTTTAAGTAGAAGTCTTGAATTATTTCAAGTTGGTGCCATTCATTCTTATCCATTGCATATTTCTCATGCTTTTAGTCTCTTTCGCTTAAGTTGATTCATTGCAATCAGGGTGCCGTTCCGTTTTCGGTTCAATCATATTGAAAACCAACTTATCAGCAACGATTCGCCCATCAAGCTTTATCGAGATTTGAATGCTCTCGAGGTAGTTTTCATATACTTTACATAGCTCGTCTGTTAATCAGGGTGCTGTTATAAATGGTAAGACAAGCAGACATTGAACCTATCACCTGTGCTAGGAATGCAAAAAAGTTCATAAATAGAACCGTAACAATATAAATGCCAGAGAATTTGCAGTTCATCTTGCATAGCATATGCAACCATATTAGGCAGAAAGCAGCACGAACAGGAACACACGATATAATGAAGTTTCAAAGATGATGGTCCAATTACAATCACAAAACACCTGCAGTGCAATATACCAAATGAGCTACGCTTGTCACACAGCGACGGCGAGCTGTTGAAACAAAGTAGAATGTTGCAAAGTTTAATCCCTAAACCAAGGATTTGCTTCTCTCGAGGAGAGTGACTAGATCCAACAACAAACGCTAATACAAGCAATGAACTCTAGTCATCACCATCAGCGGTCAAACATATCTCGTTACATGAGAAACAAGGTGGATTTATGCCTTGCAGTATCCACTCCCACCTGATGTAGGCTGTTATTTGCTGGCTTCAGCCTTCTTTTGATCCTTGGCTGAGAAACATCACACACATCAAAATCAGCATCTTGCAAAACAAGGGTCGATGCAGATTTTCAAGGTTTTCAGTTTAAATCGTATAAGCTTACCAGCTTTTTCTTCCTCACGTTTTTTAGCTGCCTCTGCCCTTTGTTCACGAATCAGCTTCAGCCTCTCTGCACAGAGAATTAGAAACAAACCAGATAAAACCAAAAGCTACAGCAGTAATATAAGGCTTCAACACTCCTCGACTGCTAAGACTGGAGAACTCCAAAATCACCACTATAGATATCAGTTCATACATGGAACTCATTATCATTAACAGATTGGTGACAAGGCTTAAGCCCTCATACACAACAGGAGAACTTATTTATGCAGTATTGACCATTGACCTTATTTCAGCAGTACATGGCCACTGAAAGGAACTAAGGAAGACTTCGATGTCGCACGTAGTCCACTAGAGCCTAGTTAGTAAGAATCATATCTACAATCCTATGGTGGGTTAACACAAAGCAGTAACTTATAAAGTGTAAGCATGACGGAGCATCCATGACCAAATCGAAAAATAGACAGAAAACAAGCCCCATCAAGTTGAAAATGAAGCTAACCATCACTGGATCCTAACAAGAATGATCAAAGAAAAAGATATTGCTTTCATTTACCTAAATCTTTCCTAGCTTGTTCTGTTTTCCCTTGCTCTTGAAGCTTCATATACCTTTCATGAGCCTTCTGCCTCTCCAACTCCTCTCTGCATATCCAAAAACACCATAGATCCAAAACCTGTTTAATCTTAAAGCAACTTTGATACACACATAATGCACAAGATTACAGAACATACTAGTTTCCAGAGCATGACTGTGCATAGTTTTCTAACTCCTTGCAAAACTTGCTATCATATTACTATCCCGCACGAAAATGCTTGAAAGCTGAAATTGATAAGCAGATTGTTCTAGAAAATGTTTGCTACTCGTCAATAGACAACTAGACACTTGAAATTTTTTAAAGCTTAGACAAACCAGGCCTGCATCCAAGTAACCAGTTGTTTTTCGAGTGACTAATAATTTTAAGCTACAGTAAATAAAAATGACCTAAACCTAGTCTGAATAGATAAAAGGAACAGATTTAATTAACCAAGGCCACAACGTCCCTGAGTTTGTCAAGAGCAGGAGTCTAATTTGACCTAAAAATTAGAACTGGTTCGGATCAACTGCAATCAACTCCATCAGTTTTTCAAAGATAAAGGAGAGGGAAAAAAAATCAAGCTTAGGACATAGAGAACGAAGAAGGAATTAGTACTATAGAAAAACATACCGCTCACGCCTTGAAAGCTCTGTTGTTTTCTCTAGCTGTCAAGTGCAAGAAAATTAGCAAATTATTCACTTAACTTCACAAAAGAAGAAAGCAGGAAAAGAAGAAAAACTCACGTCAATGTCTTTAGCTTTCAGGTTCTTTGGCTTCACCAAATTAGGATTTTGGATCTCAATAACGCCTTCGGTCCCTTTCCTCCTTTGCTAATGCATACAAATGAAGCACATATAAATCAATTAAAAAAAAGCTTGAGAAGACAGATGGAAAAGTAACCACCAATAAGGCTAAATGAATAAAGGAATAGACATATGACTAACATCAGATTCTTCCTCAGACCCTTCCTCTCTTTCTTCCACTTCTTCTACCTCTTCCTGTTCTTCTACCTCCTGATGATATCACTTGAATATTAGACAAGTTCTACCTCAAATCACCGGAGCCATCACAATTCAATCTTTCAGTAAAACAGAAAAAAGAAAGTGAAACATGGGGCACTTACTTTCCTGCTGAAGGTGCGAGGACGTGTAGATGTCCCAGCAGCTGCAAGCATGTCAATTCAAAAACCAGGATTAATCTAGACAAGACGCCACAGTTAAAGACAAAGAATCATTATATCAACTTTCAAGACAAAGAATCTAGACAAGACGCCACAGTTAAAAAACAACCAGGATTAATCTTTCTGAAACATCGAAGATTATAGTACATATAAACTCAAAGATGAAGCAGCTAATGCAACAAATTCAACAATCACAAGCTAGTCATCAGTGTCCGATTTCAAATATGTCATGGACCCAAAACAGCTTTGACAATGTAAAATGCTAGCCAGCAGTATATGATCATGGCACGGGGTCAACTTCTTCATGGATCATTATTTTCAATAACAAGTCAGGGAAAAATATTATATGTCGCCTAATAGGCCGCCAAAGAACAACTCAACTTTACTCAACTCAACCAACCTACACAGCTATAGAGATTCCCATTTAGTTCAACGTCTAAGAGTGCAAATCATAGATGGTCTTATCTCACAAACTGAGAGGCCGATTCTATCAAGATTTGAACTCATGACAAAGAAACTCGACAGATGAGTCTGATCTACACGTTAAGCTCATCCTTACGACATGAAAGTATTTTAACTGCCTATTGCAAGTTGCACCTACATCAGTCACTAATTAGTAATTACCCATGAGCATGATTCATGAATCAACATACAAGAGTATCACAGACAACCATAACCAACCACATCAGCAACCTAACCCAACAACACCACCGAACCCAAAAATCACGCTGATCATAACGAAAACCAAACTCAATCCCCTAAAGCAACACAAACAACTACCCAACTTCATAAACATAACAACAACAATCCAGATGCTCCCGTCACAAACTGGATTGAAGAGGGGAAATGTACAGTCTTTTTCAATGTCAACAGTAATCAATCATAAACAACCAAACCCCAAACCCCAATCCCAAGTCCCAACAACCCGAAACCCAATTCAAACTCCAACCCAATCAAAACCCACATCACAAATCCCTAGAATCGAATTGGGTTTGCTCACAAATCTCTTCTGGTGTCGAGAATTGGCGCCGCCCAGTTGGCTTCGCCTTGAACTTTCCTCTCACCATATTCAACAATCACCACCACAATCACCACAAAGAATCCAAGAAGACTGGGACTCTCTTGAATGGAAAGAGGAGGAGATGAAAGAGGGGAATTTGGGTATGGAGATGAAGAGAATTTGGAACGGGATTTGATTCGATGGGGTTTTTTGTTCTCTGCATTATCTGTGTTGATTCGATGTGAATGTGATTATTTTGACGAAAAAAAAAAAAAAAGCAATTTTGGTTGATTTGTATATTGTTTTTAAAATTTTTAAAAAATATATATAATTTTTTGAATTTTGTAAATAAGAGATAATGTGTTATAATTTTGTGGGATTAAGTGTTTAAAAATAAAATATGTAAAAAATATATGAATAATTCAAAAATATAAAAGATTGAATATCCCGAACTAAAATACAAGATATTTAGTGTACGTTGTTTTTTTTTTTTTTTACCGTAGAAGATTAGTTTCAGTAAAGTCTAAACCCTAAATCACGAGCTAGTTTGAATTAACTTACGTCGAAATAGGCCACGGGTATGACTAGGATTGAATCGAGATTATTTGTAACACCTATTTAATTATTCTATACATTTTATTAAAGATATAATCTAATTTAATGTTCCATCCATTTCACAATATATGTAACATTTGTTTTTTTGGACTCTCCTAAAATATATACAACATATCATATTTAGTAATCTTTTCACATAAAAAATCAAAACAATCAACATCTGTTTCAGTATACCATTATCTCTTCTTCATAACTATTGCAGTAAACTACACTACTATCGTCATTAAGTAATTATAAATAATCTTTTTTTTTGTTCTCACACATTAATATGCACGTAAGAGTTTTTTATTTTAATTTATAAGTCAAGTTTTATACTAGATTTTTTTATCTCTATTGTTAAATTCAATCTAATAAATTGAGATTAAAGACTTATATAAACAACACATGTAGATCATAATATTTAAATCAATTTATCGAAAAAAAAATAAACTATCAAGTTCAATATACAATAATCTATATACCTAAGTTTTTTTTAACATAAATATTATTTTAACTCTATTATGTTTATTCATCCCGTGCAGCACACGTGTTAATATTATAATAATAATTATATTATTCAATATGTATATTCAGGGGTTTTGTTATTCGTGTTAACGATATAATAAAATTACAATATCATTAATGTTTTACGATGGAAAATTAAAGAACATAACTAAATATATCATTAATGTTTCACGATAATTTTGTATAAAATAACGTTTGATCTCTTAGCAAACAATTCATAAGTAACACAAAAACTTTTTGATCTATATATTCAAAGGTTATAATTTTAATAAAATGAAGGGAGTATTTTTAATTGTATAAGCAAATTTCCAATAATAAAAATATTCGTATGGAAGGTTTATAATATAGAGAAAATACCACATATTTCCCTAAATTTTCGATCTATTACACATAATTCTTTTAATTTTGAAAAAAAACACATGTCTTCTTTTGAGAGGGTTTTCGACCAAAAAAAAAAAACTTTCGAAGATCATGCCCGAAAAATCAAAATTTTTTCAAGATTATTTTTATAATTTAGTGGATAAAATATAACAAAAAGATAGTTAAAAAGGATTAAATACTATTTTTCCTATAATATAAAAATATCTTTTTCTCTTTTTTTTTCTTGGGATTTTCTTTGGTTTGGAAGGATGTTCAAACAAAAGGCAAGTTGTACGAAATTTCATCTACTAATAATACACAATAAAAATTCCAGATTTGTGAAGTATCATATTTTGGGACTTCTGACCACATGGTTGAGAAAAAAATTGTTCATCATTGAACTGATTGTTGTTACACTATGCTACAACATGCGCCTAGAATCAGGAGACTTACAACAAAGACAGGCAATCTTAAGAAAATGCAATACACTGATCAGAAGATATAATTATTTGTGGTGTCAAAAGAAAAGCATTATGATGAAAACAATGGTGAGTATGGGTTGATAAGGCATAATTATCGGTTATGCGGCTTCTGGAGTTTGTGCAGCAGCTTCTGGTTGAGCATTCCTGAAGTGGAAAACACCACTGAGGCCACGCGCTTTGGCGAGGTTCTCTATATCTACAAGTTTGAGCTTCAGAAGTTCCACTTCTTTTGATAGATCCTCGTCCCGTTGCCTTATTGCCTGAAAACACGGAAAAGAATGAAAGCTGAAAGAAACATCATACACAGGTCAATTAGGTGGTGAATGGATGGAAAGCCGTCCAACAGGTCATAAGAATAAGCATGCACTTCATCAATACATGAAGATGATCAATATCATCATCATAAGCTAAGAGAAGGCTGGATTGATGAGGTGAGAATTGCAACATTAAGGGTACACCTAAAACGTACTGTAGAGAAAATTAAGCTGCAAACCCCAAGTCAGAATTCAACTTTACATAAAGAGGAAAAAGAAAGCAAAAAGATGGGAGCGACCAACTAAAATTATCGGAGTTTTAAAATTCTCTCAGCGAGCTAAGCATGATCTTTTCTTTCTTTCTTTTTTTTTTTTTTTTTGGTTTTTTTTTTTTTCTTTTCCTTTCTTTTTTGGGTTTTATCAAGCACATCAGGTATTTGAAGCAGAATCAAGGCATTGGCATCCAAATCGCCAGTTTTAGGAGTTCGCTTGATACATAGAACAACAATCAACTGCCGCATCAGTCCTTGATGGAAAAATCTCAATGTGATGAAGAAACATAACCATACAAATCACGAAGACAGTTTTTTGGAAAATTAACATTCTAAACAATAAGAGTTCTTGGGAAGAATGTCGCTTCGCATTACCTCCATTTCTTGTTTGCGTACCTCTTCCTTCCTCGCTTCTTTAGTTGAACTTCTTTGCCACTCAAAGAGCAGAGCAATCCCAGCGACCTGCATGTGATTTTGAAGTACAACTGACGAGTATAGACTACGATACTGGTCATTCAGATAAACCAAGTATTCCAAAAAAGTGGAACAAAAAAATACAGCTCGGTCAAATAACTAACAGATTCATACCCCCCAAAATACTTTTGAGAAAATAACATTTAACTCCCCTCAATTATCATCCGATTACATTTTACCCTTTAAACTATGAAAATAACAACTTAACCTTCTAAAATTTGAAAAAACCTTGATTTTTGGCACATGATCCCCAACAGTATACACTTTTTTTTTTACAGAAAACCCTCCTCAAAGAAAGACATGCGTCTATTTTCAAGAATTGAGAGGGGTGATGTGCAAAAAGTTGAAAGTCATTTTCTCAAATACTTTATATGTATTCGTAGATAATAATAACCCAGAATCGGTTGTAAATAATTACTCCTTTGTTGGGATGGCAAAATATAGGTGTGTTGGGATAAGATGACTTTTGATGTGAGATATAGATGGGAATGATCAAGTCTTGTACTGTGAAGTTAAATCTGTGGATGGCAAGTTTGAAGCTATGGTCTCCTTTGTATGTATATGCATGGAATAATAGAGCTCAGAGGTGTAAGTTTGTGGGATGATCTTATAGCTTTCAGATCCAGATGTCAGTCTTCTTGGGTTGTTCTTGGTCATTTCAATGTCTTTATGACACTAATAAGGCTTGGGACTGGCATTCGCATTGGGAGGAAAAAACCTCAGTCTCCTCAGCATAAATCAGAAGCCAAATTCCCGTGTAAAAGAAAAGAATGCAACTATTTCAGTCTTAGCGACCGATCCGAGTATGTATGGGAGCTAGCCTAATCCGTATGAAGGTTGACTCTCTACTGCTCTGCGCCAACATCTGTTCTAATAGCAGCAGGTAGGTATAGCAAGTCCCCGAGGCCAATAATGGAGCAGCCCCCATGTTCCATACCTTACTTTAGCTGGATCTCGCTGGTGCCACCTAAGCGGTAGGTCAGCGGCCGATGTGTGACGTTTGGAGTTGTCGTTCGTGCACCTGTCCCCAATGGAAGAATGAGTGATCCGTTCCCCTGCAGATCATGGCCTTACCTATCCAGCCCTAATGGCTCGATGAATCTGTGAAATTCGCATTCGGATAGGATCCTCTTGTGCCCAATACATGGGAACGCAGACAACCTGGCGCCCCCCTGATTGTCTGGTAACTCCCTATGGTGTAAGGTGTTCAATGATAAAGATTTTAAAGATAAACATATTCTGGACACTAAATGAAGAGGACCCAAGTACTTGGAGGAGGGAGGGGCGAACGAACAGAGCTGGGAGAAGAATGGGATTGCAGACATTACGCCAACAAAAGGGAACGGAACTTTTGAAGAACCTCCCTAAGATCAATATAACAACCAATTAAGTCTGCAAGTTTCACAATACAGAAGTATCAGTCAATAAGGAAGGGATCATCAAAACACCAAACCATCCAATGTAAAGACGGTTTTCAGTGCTAGTTATCCAATTACAGAAGCGACCCCATAGGCTTTTGTTTTCGCTTCTCTCTAAAATTGCAGTCACTTTCTTTGAGAATGACTTCAGGAACAGGCAATGGGAAATCCCGCCATCGAGGGGCTAGTGTGACCATCCATAGCATACGACGGGCGAGAGGGGAGCTCTACGTGGTGGCGACTGTCGACGATAATCCTTGTATCGATTTAGCGAAAAAAATAGGACAGTTGTGTCCCAGTTTACAGTGTCTGGTAAACCTATACCTAAGGCGTGAAGCACCTCATTTTTGGGCAAATATGTGAATGAAAAGGAGGGGTACGAGAGGATAAATGTTGAACCCTGTGATGATATGAGACACTGTATTATTCATTGTGGTCTTAAGGATATGAGTGCAGTTGGCTGCTTTCACACTTGGAGTAATAATCAAGATGTTGGTTCTTGGATGAGGATCAAATTAGATCGTGTGTTGTGTCATCAGGCATGGCTAGATAAACTTAAATTCATTGGTCATTTCCTTGAACCTGGTGTATCGGATCATCCCCCATGGTTATCAAGTTGTTGTCTAGGGACTCTCATAAAATGCCATTCAGGTTCTAGAATATATGGTGCAAACATCCTGGTTTCTTAGATGTGGTGAGGAGAGGATGGGAGAAGTCAGTGAAGGGAAGCTTGATGTATCAGATAATTCAGAAAATGAAGGGGCTATGAGGTGAGTTAAAGGGGATTCATCAGAATAACTTCTCAGATGTGGCTGTTAGGGTGCAGAAAGTTGAAGAGGACTTGATATGCAAGCAAGCTGAATTAAGGGTGATGTTCTCTTCTGAAAAGAGAAGCGAAGTGAATGTTGTTGTTGCTCAATACAAGGAGTTATTGCACATTGAAGAGATATTCTTGAAGCAAGTCCTGAAGGACCAATGGTTCTTTTCGATGGACAGAAATACAAGGCATTTTTATAATTCCTTGAAGAATAGAAAACGCAAGAAGCAGATATTATGTATTCAGAATGATACTGGGATATTGATCCATGATGAGCTACACGTCAAAGCAAAATTGCATATTTCCAGAAGCTGTTGGGATCTACTAATGGTTACCACCTGCAGATAAGTGAGGAAGTTGTTAAGGAGGGTATAGTGATCAATGAGGACAAGCAGCTGTTCTTATTACAGGAATTTGATGATATGGATGTCAAGCAGGCCTTGTGGGAGATTGAAATATGAAGGCTCCTGGAATGGATGGTTTTTCTGCAACTTTTTTCAAGAAAAGCTGGACTATTATAGGTACATCACTATGTAAAGCTATTCGTAGCTTCTTTATATCTGGGAATATGCTAACTGAAGTAAATGCAACTGCAGTGCACCTTATTACCAAGCGAGATAACCCTACTGTAGTTACAGATCATAGGCCCATCTAGTGTTGTTCCACCCTCTATAAGATCATCTCAAAAATGATCTGTAATAGATTGAAACATGTGCTTGCCATCCTTGATATGTACTTCTCAAAGTGCTTTTGTGGAAGGAAGGTTGACTGCACATAATATTATGCTTTGTCAAGAGCTAATATGTGGTTATGAAAGAAAGGTGATTTCTCCATGTTGCGTGGTGAAATTTGACATCCAAAAGGCATATGATTCCGTTCAATGGGACTTCTTACATAAGCTATTATTATTGTATGGCCTTCCTGAATTGATGGTCAATAGAATTACGGTATGCGTGAGGACAATCAGTTGTGTTCTGGAAGTGAATGGCTCCTTGACAGCCGCATCTAAGAGGGAACGAGGTATAAGACAAGATGATCCTCTTGTTGGGATTCAGGGGAGAGCCCAAGGAAGAAATCACGTCCCAATCGGACCTGAGTAGAATACACATGTGAACTGCACCCAACTATTAACCCAAAAGATTAAGCTAGTGGATTTTGGGTTGTTCATATATATATTCTACTCTTTCTTTTGGGTTGATCAATCCATTCTGTGCTCTTTGCGGACCAGCAACACAACGCACGGGCCTGAGTAGAATACACATGTGAACTGGGCCTAACTATTAACCCAAAAACTTAAGCTAATGAATTTTGGGTTGTTCATATATATATATATTCTACTCTTTCTTTTTCTCCACGGTCGATGTGGCTAAACCTACTCACACATATCCTCAACACCTCTCTCCTCTTATTAGTTTTGGTCATGGAGTATTGAAGTCGAAGAATGAGGAGAATGAGCAGACTTCAGCCTTTTCACTTTCATCCAAAGTGTAAAAGATTGAGAATCATAGAATTATGCTTTGTGGATGATTTGATGATATTTAGTAAAAATGATATACTATCTATTAATCTGGTCAATGAAGAACTTCAGATATTTGCTAAGGAAAGTGATTTGCAGATTAACCTAAGCAAGAGTTCTTTTTTTATGGCTGGGATATCTGAGGCAAAGAAGCTGGAACTGTTGGAGATCATGAAAGTTAGTAGAGGTGCGCTCCGTGAGATATTTGGGTGTACCCCTGGCTAGCCAAAGATTAAACATCAAGATGTATAAGTTCTTGATTGACAAGATCATTATGAGGATAACTAGCTGGCAATCTCGTTTATTAAGCTATGCAGGTCGTGTTTAGTTGATAAAGAGAACTCTCCTATCTACTAATGCTTATTGGGCTTAAATTTTCATGCTACCTGCAGCTGTGATTGAAAAGATTGAACGAAGATGTAGATGCTTTCTATGGACAGGTAATGCCATCAATTCTCATAGAGCTCTTGTGGCTTGAGTGGAAGTATGTAAGGAGAAGAGAGGAGGGCTTGGGATTAAGCAGGTTGGTATATGGAACATGGCTTTTCTTTTCAAAAAAATAAAATAAAAAAATAGGGCAGTGAAGAAGAAATGTGATAGACTATGGCTCAAATGGTTGAATGAATATTATTTGAAACATAACAGTATATGGGACTACCCTAAGAAAGGTGGTGTGGGATGGATTTGGAGCAACCTGATAAAGGTAAGGGATATGGTGGAAGCATGTCCATGCAGTATAATGAATGAATGGAAACATAAGGGGGTATGAAGCATTGAGAATTAAGTGCAATAATGTGCCATGGAGAAGTTTGGTGTGGAACAGAGATGTCCATCCTAGATATGCAATCATTTCTTGGCTGGTATTTGTCAACAAATTGAGAACTAGAAGCTGGTTAGCTCGACATGGACTCATTGATGATGACGGCTGTGTGTTTTTCTCTGAGGGAAAGGAAACTTTTGACCATCTATTCTATGACTGTGTATGCAAAAGATGTCATTGCATGTATTATGGACAAAATGAAGCTGAGATAAAATGCGTACAGTTTTGAGCTCTGCTGCAACTGGGTTTTGAAGATCTGTAAAGGTAAGAAGGGTGGGTGCTGCGATTGAAAGGCAAAGGCTGGTGGCTGTTGTGGTTTATGCAATATGGAAGGCTAGAAACAAAAGAGTGTTTCACTGGGAGTTTGTCCCAGTGTTGCAGGTTGTGGAGAATGGATGGAGGGTGATTAAGGGTGATCGAAGTCAGGTAGTTGCCCAGTAGCACATCAAGGACTTTGTATTTCTGGTTCTTATTTGCCATGTGTTTTTTTTTTTTTTGGTCCCTGGTTGTATATCGCCCAAGCCCTTCTGATGTATGATATGCCAGACTACTGCAATTTGAATCATTGGACTAATTTGTTATCTAACATGGAGTTTTTTTGTAATTTTTTCTCCATGTTGAGTTAATGAAATCTGTTCTTTCTAGCCTAAATAAAAACCCACAATCGGGCACAAATTATTACCGTAAATATGAAAAGTTCACCGATGAGTTCAGATGCAGCTTTAACAGCTTTCTCCTCGTTCAAGGGCCGAATCTCTACATCCGTTGCATGACCATAAATCCTTCTTTGCACGTTAGTTGTCAATCTATGATTTGCCTGTTTCCATCACAGAATTCCAGGTAAGTGTATGTTCAACACAACAAGTGATTACCTAATCTCAATGAATAAGGCAGGAAATACAAGCAGTTTTTACCGTGCCATTGCAAATCAACAATAAAAGGAAACCCAGACACCAACATTACCCATGCCACAGCATTGTGAGTAAAAGTAAAAAATAAAATAAAAATGAAACAGAATCCAGAGTGAATTGAGACTTCAATAATCGAGACAATTACAGCCAAGCAGCTGTAAGACAGCAATCAGCTTTCAGAAGCAACTGAGTACCAACATGAATAATCACATTGAGTACCAACATGCCTATGTCTTCGTGAATAATCTCACCAACATAAGATAGCAATCAAGTTCCCTCCACCACTTTAGCTTTCTTTTTATATGATCACACTGAGTACCAACATGCCTATGTATAATGCGCCGACTCCACAAACCACCACATCTCAGCATTTTCTTTTCTTCAATATCACCAGAACACCCTACTAACTACAAATATATTCCTATCCAGTTTGTAGAGTCACAAAATGTGCCCACCTAAAACAGCATCATCGATGCAGCCTCATCCTTAGAGCCGACTTCTCATTGTGCAACAGTGAGAACTCCACATCAGTGTAGTCTACTACTCATCATAAAAGGCTTCTTTCGATCCTAGAGGCATCCTTCCATGACATAAATTTTCAAGGTACTCCATTTTAGCCATCCGACCTTGATCATCAGTGACCTTGCCTCGATACTATCTAGACTCCCAATTTTAGATCCTATGTTTCTGAATATACGCCGGACAAACTTCCCAGACATATCTGAAGTGAGCTGTACTACCATAACATAGCACATTGTACCAGCTCAATTGCATACCAGAAAGAAACTATTAACAGAACAAACTTCCTTACAGAAGCCATATTTCAACACCAGTCTACCTTACTAGGAGTAGGACTAAGACATGATGACATCTCCAAAGGAGCATTCCAGTGAGGAAAAGATTTCAACCCACAGAATCCTGTTCAGAGGCAGTGTTCAATGATGTCACAATTTGTAATATCCTATGGTATTGGAGAGAGAACTTCCACCAGCAATCGACTCACATCATATTGCAAGGCATCTTAACATCACCTAGATGCATTTTCAGACCACCATCGCCTACAGAAGTCATTTAATAGGTCACAAGTCACATAAAAGACGGCATTTTTCGTGAATCTTCTATACATGAATCATAACCAAACTAAGATCCTTTAATCCTTAGCCTATTACAACAAAAAACAACCTAACCTAATTGGTGATCAACAAACTATCTCATCTATGAACTCTCAACACATTACATTTTCAAAAATGATCTACCTTTCAACCAATATCACCATCAACATAATTCTTACAAACCCATGATCAAAACAACTGATCTAATTCACTTCCCAATGAAAGCCAAACACAACTCCAACACTCAAATCAACACCAACCAATTCATCAATCAACCCATAAATTCTCTCTTGCAATAGTGGTGTGCTGATTTCTCAACATGAAATCATGTCGGGTCATGACCTGGTCATGACATCATGAGTTCGATCAGCCTCCCCGCATTTATTGTCACGGTTTATTATGTGGACCGCTTTCGTGTGTAAAGTCCCTCTACATCTCATCCTCCCCAAACCCTATAACGGCGGGATTACCCGCGTCGTTGCTATCAGTCCAACAATCAACCCCGAAACTCCCTAACCCGGTAACCCCTCAAACCCACAAAACCCTAACCCCAAAAACACACACCTGGGCAATCCCAACAATGAAATTCCGGAACTTGGGATGAACCCCAGCTTCTTTCTTGAGCCGATTAGCAATAGGTTTACTGAACGATTTCAATGCGAGCGCGCCTAGCTTCACCAGAGGCAAGACCATCACTTTTAACGCAACCCCAAATAACAAAATCTCAGAATCAAGTTGCAAATGGATAATTGATATCGATGGGATTGCGGGGTTTTTGGGGTTCGCGTATCAAGTGTTCGAAGAAATGTCTGAGAAAGCAGGGATGGGAAAGGGAATCGGTGTTTCGGGTTGACTGATGCTTTTGTGGGAGCTGCGATGGTGATGGGTGAGTGATTGCTTGGTCAACAAGCAGGCGATGGTGTGGGGATGAAGACTCGTCGGCGAATTAAGTTTGGAGTCTCGGAAACGGAAACGAAATCCAATACAAGATAATCTAAAAGTTTAACTCAAAGTTATGTAATATTCTTTAAATTTATAAATAAGTAGAATATTTTAGAGTTTTTAAAAAATTCTTATAATAGTAGAAGAAGAAGAGTTTAAACCAAGGATCTCTCTTCTCCTCAAACTCTCATTATGCTTTTCCCTTGTTTATCTTTTCTCTTGTATGACAAGGAGTATTTTTATGTGTGTAAGAAGTTCTTCGAAAAGAAAGATTTTATTTATAGAAAACTATATCAATTAAAATAATTTTAGTAAATAATTAGCGGGTAATTAATGAATAATTAATTTAATTTAGATGGAGTAGAAATTGACATAGAGGAAAATAATTGTCAAAATTAGGTTTAAGTCACTTTCGTATAAATACGATGTTTTCGTGTTAGATCGTATTTTTCAGTATTTGTGTATTAGGGTTGCATTTCATTCATATTTTGTATTCTTTTCTTATTATATCGTCAAACAAGTCTTTTAACCCCGTAAAATAAATTATAACGTACGATTATTTACTATTTACTATTTACGTTAATTATCTTGAAACTAAATTTTGATGGAATTTTTTGAGTCTTTACCATATTTTTGTCATGAATTTTGACAAACAAATTTTATAACCTCATATTGCATTCAATAATATATTTTTTTTGCTATATTTGAGAAAATAAATTATCTCAAGTTTTTCGGATATTTACAGTGCAATTTATGTGGGACTGGAAGAGTATATAAAGTGTATATATTTGCAAACATTTCACAATAAAAATACTAAACCATCCCCTCCGATCCATTTTTGTCTTAATATTTTATTAACTTTTCTTTTGATTGTTATATAGATCCCGCTAATGAAGTAGGAGTACTTTTTAGGGGCATAAACATAAATCACAGAAGATTCAACACACATAATCTGGGCTTCAAGTCGAATGGTTACCAATATACTAAGACAGAAGGTGTTTGCCTAATCAATTTAACAAGGATACGACGAGGCTCATTTTAATCAGCTATCGTGGGTGTTCAGTGATGATTGTGCAGATGCATAGAATTGTTCTGGAGTGTTTTCTGATTTCATGATCTAATAAGTTTATCTGTTCTATTTTCATGGCAAAAGGAAGAAGATATCGAAATCATGAAGAGATCATAGTTTATAGCCAAATAGTACCAAACAAAGGGGTTCAAACAAACTTGAAAGGAATGTATAACCAATTGTATTACAGTTACAATGTCACAGCTCTTTTGTCAGTCACTATTAAATTACACAATGTGTTCAGTAATCAAAGATCAGTTACTAATCTTTATTGTTTTTTCTATGATGCAGCTTGGTATGATGTCCTATGTGTATGATTTACACTGATCGCAACCCAGCAACCATATGCACCCACCTAAAAACCAAGCACCAAAAGTAGTCATCATCTTTTGTTAGGTTCTCCTATGAATCGTGATCTTCTCCTCGCTTCATGTTAGCCTACAAACCAATGAAGGACGATGATCCGTGATGATTGTGACCGACAATTTTCGATTTCAAGTCAGGTGTACTTTCTTCTTTGTTATGCTTGACCACTGGATTGTGATAGTACTCGATAAGCGAGGTACTGTTCTTGACCCCAGGATGATCACTTGCGACAGGATCCGAGACAATAGTACTCGTTGTCGTTGAGCCACATTGTCTAGGCTGGTCTGATAGAACACCTTTGAGGCAACCAACTCTCCGTCCTTCTCTTCCTCGTTGTCTCGCAAGAGGTATTGATGCATTACCCAATTCGTCTTTCCGGGCTTCTTTTGCCTCCCGTAATTGGTGTACATAACAAGGATCTTCTTGAAACCTTTCAACATGCTGTTGGATAAGACCGCCCTTGTTTTACCCGTCTTGTGCCATCTTGTCTCGTTTCCTTCTTGGTCGGTCTGTACCTTTCTTCGTTTTCTTGTTCCTGTCGTGTAGGCCTTCGGGGGTCGATGAAAGAAATGTCGTATCAAGCCATCCTTGCTTACTCCTGAATATTCCGGATGAAAATTATGCAGATAAGTTAGCTAGGTGGGAATTACACCTCATTCTCCCATGATTTTCAACATATATCTAACTGAAATTACTTGCAATCCACCTTGATACCGAACACACCTGCCAAACCAAGGTTTGGCGTACACTATTTCTAAATTGGGGATCGCTTGTTCAAGCAATAAACCGTATACATTGCCTTTAAGAAGACCGTTACAGTAACTTGAAATTAAATCAACTGTAACAAGTATAGAATCCAAAATGAAACATTTGATGCAGATCAATAAGTTTAAATATATGGACTGTATACAAGATTCAATGCGAACATATATGGTTCATGAGTCATAGACTTACCAGGTAGCTTCTCGGGATGATTATAACAGATTCCATTTTCGCTGTCAAGCGTAGGTATGAATTCGTCTAAAAGAGGATGAAGCTTGCGAGGATCACCCCGTACCTTCGCCTCCAAGTGCTCTACGATCTCTAGATCCGTCCGGTCAAACTTCACTCCTGCCGGCAATCCTGGCAAATCCTGCAACATTCCGTCTACACATATCAACCATGACTAAGATCGAGAGTTTAATAACATATCCATCAGATTAAGCATACCAAATATTCCTAACAAAAATACATAATCAGAATCTCAAATGCGATATAACACATGTTTATAATTAAACATGAAAACAAGTTTAGTGTTACCTGATCATGAGGTCGGATACTTGTAAGATGTCAGCAAGACGGGCAGGTCATGCTACTACGAAACTCGTTAAACTTTGCCCCGATCTGAGCAGCTGCATCCGTGGCCATCTTGGAAGAGGACGGAGAAGAAGAAGAGCTTACACGAAGGATTTTCTCCTCTGCCCATGCCATCCTCGTCGTTCTTGTGCATATACGGGTCATATATTGCAAGCTCTAACGCTTCCTATTTTGATCAATAGGTAATATGGTCTAAAGGGTATCTTGCAATTATGGTGATATGAATTGTAAGACAAGCAAAGGTGCCAAACAAACAAGAAAAAGATGGTAGGATAAGAAAGAATGAAAAGGAGGATGTTTTCTTCACGTTTTTATGTCTTGAAACCTGTCGATATATCGATCGGACGATCAATACAACATGGTCTAAGTTATGATCTTGCTTGGCTAAGTTATCAAGGAACTGAATTCCTTAAAAAATCTTCTTTTTTTCTGTTTTTAATGGTTGCTGGCTTCTTGCTAGCTCTTGGTGTACATGTGAAAGAGAAGAGACAGAATATTATTTGGTGGAAATTAATTTGGATTTATAAGCTTGGGAATTATCTGGAAAACAAAATGATGGAAAAGGTATAAGCTTGGGTCAAGTTATGCAATTATTATATGCTTGAAAAAGGAAAAGGTAAGACTTGAACTAGTTAAGGGAAAGGTATGTTTGTGCAAGAAACTGCCCTTCTAGGAATGAATTGCATGTATGTCTAGTATGCCACCAGATCATTTAAATCAATTCTTATTTGATTATTGTGATAATTGCATTTCATCCGCTATACTTTTGGCTATACTTTTGAAGTTCTACACATAACCATCCCAGAATAAAAGCAAATGTTTGACTTATGGATATGTCGAGGTAAATTTTGATTTGCGTCACGGAATGATTAAACAATATTTTTCGTAAAATAATAAAATTATCGTGAAACATTAATAATAATTTAAGTTATGTACTTTAATCCCGAGACAAAATGTCATTTTTTTAAATCGTTAAAACGAATAACGAAGCTCCCTTAAATACTTGTTGAATTACAAAAAATGAAATATTGTATTTATTCTGGGACTGTGGGTGTATCAAAATAGGAAGATCACTCCGTGTATACTAAGTATTAATTTATAATTTTGACTTGATGAATTTGTAACTAAATCGTTAGATTTGAAAATCAACTATTGAGATTGAATTTATTTTTTGCATTAATTAAAGAGAGAGAATCAATATTCAATCTCAACCCTTGATCTCGAGATCTAACCACAAATAAACGTATTTATGACTAACTAGAAATCCATTTTCCCTATTAATTTATTAATTATGAACATTGATATTGTCAATGCAAAATTTGACTGTGCCAAGACAACATACACAAACTTTTTTTTTTTTGTCAAAAATATCCCAAACTCGTGTGTTGCCTTTGACGGACTTTGACAATATCAATCCCCTTAATTATTCTTTCAAGAATAACTCCTTTATTAGTTTTTTAAAGAAATCTCTTAAACATGATACTCAAGAAAGTCTCATCTATCGGAGACCATAAGGACTTGTGCCATTCATTTTTTTTGATTCTATCGTACTCTTGATTGATGCAATTAATTTTTTTGACTAGGAGATTGATACAATTCTTTAATTATATGTTTCTCTCATATGCACGGGTGAGGATAGTCAGATAAAAAGTCAAAACGTTCATCTTAATAGTTTACAATACAATAGAGCTCATGCATATTTCATTTATGATGACTGGATTAATTAAGTTGTTGTTTAATGAGATTAAGATACAATAAGATTTTTGGTGGTGTATTTTTCCTTGCAACTTCTTATTTTTGTTTTTGTTGATCTCTTCTAAGTATGTGTGTGTGTGGATCATCCACAGCCGTTGGATCACTAGATCCAACCTTGGATCCTCCATCCATTGCTGGTTTTGAGAATTCTTGCACAATTTCCATGGCATTATATATAGAATATGATACAGGTCACACAATATGCTTAGATCTACTAAGGATAAGATTAGATGACTAGGAGTAAAAATTAGTCATGCTCTGTACTTGGGCACCTTAGTATATCTCAACACGTAACATGATTACTAACAATTTCATGATCTAACGATTAGAGGGTTGCAGGTATAACGGGTCAAGTCGGAGTGATAACAGGTCGAAAAATTATTAGGGTAATGGTACTAAAGTTTTCCTGCAAGTAGAATTTGATCTAGATAAAGATAGTGTAGGATAGGAAAACTGTTATTTGACGATCGCCACAGGTTTATCAAGTAGAAAACCTTACTGGTGAAGTTGATTATGTTCGAATCAAAACGTTCATCTTACACATAGTTTACAATACAATAGAGCTGATGCATATTTCATTTATGATGAGTTAAAAGACTCATCTGGATTCTATCAATGACGGATTAATTAAGTAGTTGTTTAATGAGATGAAGATACAATAAGATTTTTGGTGGTGTATTTTTCCTTGCAACTTCTTATTTTTGTTTTTGTTGATCTCTTCTAAGTATGTGTGTGTGGATCATCCACAGCCGTTGGATCACTAGATCCAACCTTGGATCCTCCATCCATTGCTGGTTTTGAGAATTCTTGCCCAATTTCCATGGCCTTATATATAGAATATGATACAGCTCATACAAGATGCTTAGATCTACTGCATACAAGGTTAGATGATTAGGAGTAAAAATTAGTCATGCTCTGTACTTGGACACCTTAGTATATCTCAACACCTAACATGATTACTAACAATTTCATGATCTAACGTTTAGAGGGTTGCTGGTATTACGGGTCAAGTCAGAGTGATAACAGGTCGAAAAATTGTTAGGGTAATGGTATTAAAGTTTTTTCTGCAAGTAGAATTTGATCTAGATAAAGATAGTGTAGGATAGGAAAACTGTTATTTGACGATGGCCACAGGTTTATCAAGTGCAAACCTTACTGGTGAAGTTGATTATGTTCGAATCACGAGCCATTTCGTATAATCAGGAAAGTCAAGATGCTTAGATCTACTGCATACAAGGTTAGCTGACTAGGAGTAAAAATTAGTCATGCTCTGTACTTGGGCACCTTAGTATATCTCTAACACCTAACATGATTACTAACGCTTTCATGATCTCACGTTTAGAGGGTTGCAGGTATAATGGGTCAAGTCAGAGCGATAACAGGTCGAAAAACTGTTAGGGTAATGGTACTAAAGTTTTTCTGCAAGTAGAATTTGATCTAGATAATGATAGTGTAGGATAGGAAAACTGTTATTTGACGATGGCCACAGGTTTATCAAGTGAAAACCTTACTGGTGAAGTTGATTATGTTCGAATCACGAGCCATTTCGTATAATCAGGAAAGTCAACCCAACAAAAAAAATTCAGTTACTCAGCTCAATAGAGGAGCAAATCTTGTAAACTAAGTGAAGGGGCATGTTGATCCATCGACTCATTGCATGGAAAATTTGGTAGCGCACATTACAAGATTTCAACTTAGGATGATGGAAGCGTGCGTCTTCTATCTGTTACATAAAACTCAAGTGTTCCTATCGTGGATAACATATTTGGAATGCAAGATGCATGTAGTTTTGGCCGATAGAAAATCATTTTTCGATATTCGTAGGAAGGATATATGATATGATATCAATCATAAGTCTAACATGTGCATTACCCATGTATTGATACACATTTCTTAAATGAAAATCATCAATGCAAAACAGGATTTTAGGTAACTTCCAATAACATCTATATAAAATGACGGATCTTGACCGAATCTTGATTTGTGTAGGTCGGAGTAGAAAAATAATATTGAGAATCCCATAGATAGTCATAGATCTGTTGTTCCAATTCACATTGCTACTTAATCTCAGACTCCTACAATAGAAAATCGAATTGGTTCACTCAGAGCAACAAAAGGTTCTATCTCGGCGAAAACCTGTCTATAAATGCCCCCGTTTTGAGGCCTCAAAGTTCAATTGAGCCAAATGGGTTTTGATCTCTCCAAAATGATGCACTTGCTACTTCTTCTTCTCCTCCACACACCATTTCTCCTAGTCACTTCAGCTGAACATCTCACACCAGCTGAGGCACCCATTCACCACCACTACCGCTACATCCATCACCATGATCACCCCAAGCACCATGGTTATGTTCACCCACCAGTGAAGCCTCCCACGTACCCACCACTAGCTGCTCATCCTCCAACATATGAACCTCCTCATCATCGGGTTTGGAAACCTGTGGCCGTGCAAGGCGTTGTGTTCTGCAAGAGCTGTAACTATACCGGCATTGACACTCTCTTGGGCGCTTCGCCTCTCCCTGGTTTGTACTCGTCATTTCTTGAACTTTTACAACGCAAATTTGATTTCATATATTTATAAATGTGACAAAACTAACTTGGTTTGTATTTCAATGGCAATAGTTCTGGATTAGATAATTAAGCTTCGCGTAAGAGTAAATTATATCTTCAGAATTACTGACTGAAATGTAACAACCGCGTGTTAACATGTTATATACAACCAACAAAGTTGCAAGCCTTGTAAATAGTCCGTCCAAGTTTTGGAGCGAAAGTTTTATAGTACAACCTCAAATTCGAAATTTATTATCATTCTCTTACTATGAATTAGTCGCATCAGGCGCGTCAACATGTTGAATTTTTTTAAAAAAATAACCTATGTCTATGAAAGAGATGTCTCAGACAAAGCTTTGTTAATCATAAATTAAGAGGGTATATAGTCTTTGACATTGGATACTTGAATTTATTGTTTATGTGACCGCAGGTGCGGAGGTGGTACTGAAGTGCAGGGACATATTCCTTTCTGTCGAACCAAAAGCCATCACAGACAAGAACGGATACTTCTTCTTGGAGGTACCCGACAAGATCAACTCTTACCCCGACGCCCACAAATGCAGTGTGTTCCTCGCAGCATCGTCGCCTCATTCACCGTGCCAGCTCCCGACTGACCTCCACAGAGGGGTGGTCGGTGCTGTTTTGCTGCCGGATCAGAGGAGCAAAGTTTCTGTCTCCCTCCCGTTTACACTCTATGATGTCGGTCCCTTTGCCTATGAGCCACCAAAGTGCAAACACTGATGAGAAGGATTAGTGAAGCTTGATTAATATGCCAATATGAGGGAGATAAGCTGGTCTAGCTCACTTCTGGATAAATTTGCTTAATAAAACTATGTTGTGTTAGTTATGGGCTCTATTTTTTTTATTTTAGTTTTTTTGGGTCAAAGTTATGTACTCTATTTTCTTCTTCTTGTGTTTTGTTTGATGTTGAGTCAGATTATCATGAGAAAGGAATAATGTAACCATTTTTAAATGGAAATGAACTACTTGGATGTCTTTACTGTACTATATGTGATGGATTTCATAAGTTCAACTCAATACGAAGAACAGGATGTTGTGAACACGCTTATCAAAAATCAGCTTGATTTGACCATGGATGACTTTTATCCGGCTATTTTCTTCCAGCTGTGTGGACCCGTCTCTCTTTGTTTTTCTCCCTTTTTGCTTTCTATTTTGTTGCTGCTTTGCTGTGTTTGTTATGTGTATGTCGCTTCTGTTGTCTCTACCTTTCCTGAATAGATAAGAGCAAGGGAAATAACAAAAAATGGACCACAAGACCAAGTTCGTTGGGTTGGACCAACTACCATTTCAACAAATCTTCCCCTCCAACCTAAAGAAGAGATCCCAATAACAATGCATCAAGTGAAAATCACCATGCCGACGACATGCCAACAGAACTCGAACTTCTCTTTCGAAAGAACCTTAGTTAAGATGTCTACACCATTGTCGTCGGCGTGAACCTTCTCGAGCGATACCTCCTTTGCCTCTAATGTGTCTCGTATCCAATGATAGCTCACATCAATGTGTTTAGATCTTAACTGAAAAGTAGAATTTTTCTCAAGGTGTATAGCACTTTGATTGTCAAAAAACAAAATATATCGATCCTGACTAAGACCAAGTTCCCGTGTGAAACCCTTCATCCATAGTAATTGTTTGCATATCTCTGTAGCTGCGATGAACTCTGCCTCTGTAGTTCACAAAGCAACACATCAATGTAGTTTGAACGGCCAATCAATAGCTCCCCCTGCAAAACTGATCAAATACCCTAAAGTAGATTTTCTGTCATCAACATCCCTTGCCATATCTGAATCTCTATAAGTAAGCAGAAACGGATCATCACTCCCAAATGAAAGTTCCAAACTAGAAGTGCCATAGAAATATCTCAAAACCCACTTCAATGCATTCTAGTGCTCTCTATCGGGATTGAAAGTATATCTGATGATAACTCTCACTTCATGAGCTATGTTTGACATGATACAAACAATTGTATACATTAAACTACCCACTATAGAAGCATACGGAATTTTTTTCATCTCTTTCCTCTCTTTCTCACTTGAAGGGCATTGTTTCTTACTGAGCTTATGTGTAGTAAGAGGAGTGCTTACTACTTTAGTCTGATCTATCTTAAACCTCTGAAATATCTTCTTAATGTACTTTTCCTGAGACAAACATAGCCTTCTGCCTTCTCTGTCTCTATTGATTCTCATACCTAGAATCTACTTAGTTGACCCTAAATCTTTCATCGAGAAAGACTTGCTTAATTATTGCTTCAACCTATGGAATGTGGAAGCATTCTGGCCAACTATCAAAATGTCATCAGCATAAAGCAATAAAATGATGAAATCATCATATGAGAATCTCTGCACAAACACATAGTGATCTGAAATGGTCTTCTGGTAGGCGTGCTCCGTATAAAAGACCCAAACTTTCTATACCATTGTCTCGGTATTTGCTTCAATCCGTACAATCTCTTTTCAACCTGCAAACAAAGTTCTCCTTGTCTTTGACTTTAAAGTCCTCTGATTGCTCTATATATATATCTTTTTCTCCAAATTGTCATGAAGAAAAGTTGTCTTCACATCCATCTTCTCGACCTCGAGATCAAGTCTGACTACTAAACCCAGAACAACTCTAAGTGAAAACATTTTCACAACTGGTGAGAAGATCTCATCTCATCATAATCAATCCCCCTCTTCTAACTACCCTTGACGAGCAATCTATCTTTGTATCAAGGCTGAGAAGTATTCTCATCATGCTTCAATGGTAAATTCACCAATTCTTCAAAGCTTTCTTGCCTCTTTATGAACCCACCAACTCATAAGTATGATTTTCATGTAAGGAATTCATCTCGTCTTGCATTGCATCTATCCATTTAGCTTTGTTTTCATCAGCAATGACTTTTTGAAAACATTCGGGCTCACCTGAATCTGTTAGCAACACATACTCATCAGATATGTATCTAGTAGATGACGTACGAACTCTGGTGGACTGTCTCATATCATTTTCTGGTGGAATTATAGATACATCTGATGTTCTTCTTTTCAACTGGATCGTAAAACCTATATCGAACTCATCAGAATCATATCCAAGAAAGATGCATTCATGAGTCTTGACATCTGACTTGGACCTTTTATCCTTCGAAACATGAACGGATGTCTTACACCCAAATACTCTCAGATGGTCATAGGAAACATCCTTAATATACCAATCTTGTCTGGCACATCACTATGTAAAGTAGATTGAGAACATGAACCACAGTATTCAATGCCTCACCTCAAAATAATTTTGGAAATTTAGCATCTGCAATCAAATATCTCATTCTCTCCATCAAAGTTATGTTCATCTTTTCAGCTATACCATTCAATTAAGAAGTTTTAGGACGTGTTTTCTGTTATCTAATACCATGTTGCCTACTGTATTCAATCAAACGGGCCAATATACTCACCACCATTTTCTGAACGGACGCAGTTCAATTTCTTTCTAGCCTGTCTCTCAATAAAAGCTTGAAACTATTTGAATACATCTAACACTTGGTCTTTTGTCTTCAAGAAATAAACCCATAGCTTTATTGAATGATCATTAATGAAGATGACAAAGTAAACTGCACCATTAAATGTCGGTGGTCGAATCAGACCATAAATACCTATATGTATCAATTCTAATGGATATGATTTTCTGAAAGGGAGTAACTTTTGAAAGATACTCTATACTTTTTTCCAGCCAAGCAATGTACACATTTATCAAGTTTCGCACTCTTTACTCTAGAGAGTAAATTCTTCTTGACTAATACACTCATATCTTTCTCGCTCATATGGTTAAGCCTTTTATGCCATAATTCGGTTGCATTTCCTTTTTCTGCAACACTGCATCTATCCGCAGAAATCTTTGCTTGTAACAAGTACAAGAAAGACTTCTTGTTCCTTCTAACCACAACTAAGGAACTTTTACCGAGTTTCCAGGAGCTATTTACAAAAACGTTATAATAACCCTCATCATCGAGCTTCCCAGCTAAAATCAAATTCAGACGGATATCTGATACATGTCTGACGTCTCTGAGAACTACCTTTGATCCATTACTAGTTTCCAAGTACACATCTCCAAAACTTATCACATTGGCGAGACCGTCATTTTCCATTTTCAAAGAGTCAAAGACCCCCTGGTGTATTGGAATCAAAGAATTTCTTCTTTGAAGTGATATGAAGCGAGGCTCCACTGTCAATCACTCAACTCATACCAATGCGTACTAAATTGACATTATCCTTATAACATACAATAACGAGTCCATCGGTGGCAGGTTGTGGTTAGGGTTTGGTATGATTGTTAGGGTTTGGTGTTTTGTGTTGTGATAATGGTTGTTTGTTGATCGGCATGTTGGAATCGAAGAGGACAGAAGTCTCAAAGAGTTAACCTGAACAGAGAAATTGAGACTGTTCTTTGTTTCATGTCTGGATCGAGTTTTCAGAGTCATATCTAGTGCTTTATTATCATATTAACGTTACGAGTGTAGTATGTAGACATTTCTTGTTATCTTAATGTAACAACAAATGAGGACTTTTACATGTGCCTTGTAAGATAATACTATCTTTCACGTAGCTTCTAATTGTTGAGCATATGCATAGTTGGTTTCTTCCATTTGATTTTGGAATGAAAAGGAGAGTAGTAGATATGAGTGAACAATTCATAACACATTAAATTAGGCTTGTACATTCAGATATGGACCTTGTGATTTGTTCATATATGCATGCTACTCGTTGCACTCTAATTGTGTGTCATGACATCTCTTAAGGTTCTCTTCAAGTTTCTTTTTCTTTCTTCGCTCTCTTTCTCTCCTGTTTAGATGTGTTTGAGCAGGTTTCCTGTTCACATGACCATACCTTGCCGTCGTGTCTGTCTCTTCTTTATAGCATATTCCGAATAGGTGTGCTGGCTTGTTATGTTAGCTTCTTGAAAATGGTGGATGATGAAATTTCTGTTGAATGACAACCAGAATGAGTTGATATAAAGTAAAGTTATCGAAGAAAATGTTACCATTCAAGTTGTGCAGAGTAGTTACAGATAATAATAATGTACTAAATTTTCTTGTTTCATTTTTAGATCATGCTTATTTGAATTAAGTCCTTTCCTGTCCAAACAAGGCAATTCTTCATACCCTCCTCTTTTATTCCTTTTTGTTCAGTTGCCAGGATATGCGATGTTTATTACCTTGTATGGTGGTTCTGTTGTTTTCATGGCCTGATGTGCTTCATAGCATTTGCACGTGTATGCCCTTATGTGCTTCTTAGCAATTTTGCACATTCAGTATAAACTATTGTTGACTCTATGATATGCTTGCAATTCAGTATTGTGAAATATTTGGAAAACACAGTGGGATTATGTTAATGCGGAGATCTCCAATTCCATTTCTCAACTTTACAAATCTTGCCCTTGCAGGAAACCAGATTTAATCTGAGCACAAATGACTGATAGATTCCTTGATCCTTTGATATTCAGAGAGACGCTTATGAATTATGTCTATCCTGGTCCTCCTATTTTCACCGACAGGAACACATTTATTGAAAAACCATGTCCATTGAAAGACCATCTTACTTGCCTGTGGAAGAACACATCCTGGCTTACACCCTCCTGTCTCCTAAAAATGGCAATGTTTCTCCCTCGTCTGATCCGTCAGCCCCTCCGCACAAGCTAAGTCTGGATAACCCTCAAACTTTATTTTGGGTTTCGTAACACTTGTGCAGGTTACCGCGACTATAGTGGTGGCTCCCTTGGATCGAGTGAAGCTACTGCTGAAGTTCTACAGAATGGGTAGCTCTGGCACCGGTGTCGACACACTCTTGGGCGCTTCACCTCTCCCTGGTTTTACTTCTCTTTCTTGAACTCTTAGTCTTCTACAAAACTCTAATTTCATGTTATCTTCAAAATGTGACAAAACCATATTAGCATGTGCATCTGACATAATTGTTCTTGATTCTAAACTTAAGCTCCGTTTATTTCAATTTTTCAAAACTACCGACTGATATTCAAAAATCACATATTGACATGTTAAAAGCTAGCAAGCAACTAGTTAGACCGAAAATCCAAACAAATGATTGAGGATCCAAAAATGCATATCTAGCAAAAGTCTTGGTATAAAGTCCCTCAAAATGTAGTACTCCAGAACTGAATCATTATTTTGGAGGGAGAGTTTTATAGTGTGACCACACGTTTGAAATCATCATTTCTCTTACTACGTGTTGATTGGCATCAAGCCATATTGTCAATTCTTTAAAAACGACCTACACCCATTGAAGGGACGGTAAGAATTCAGTTACAGGAACAGCCGCCATGGCTGCCGCCTTTTACAAGGTGAGCAATATGTTCATATTTCTAGGTTACTCAATATCAAAGAGACATCAACCCTAACTCCTTATATAACCTCAGACTGAGTTTTCGGATTGGGTCTTGAATTGGTTTCGGATTGAGCTGATGACTCAGGCCTCTTCCTATTTTAACAGGGACACTTTCAGATAAAGATGTTTCAAGATTAAGACTAATCTTTGACCGCAGGTGCAGAGGTGGTGTTGAAGTGCAGGAACTCATTCCTCACCATCAAACAGAAAGCGATCACAGACAAAAACGGATACTTCCTCCTATAGGCGCCTAGTCAAGGTCATCTTGTACGGCGCCCACAAAATGCAAGGTGTTCCTTGCCACACCATGGCCCCGTCCATCGTGCAGGCACCCGATCAACGTCGACGGAGGGGTGGTCGGGGCAATCTTGTGGCCCGAGAAGAGCAAAGTAGATGTCGGCCATTCCTTTATGAGCCACCCAAGGGCCGCAAACATTGATGAGAAGGATTAGTATAAGTTGGTCTAATGAAACTCATTCTGCTTTTGTGATCATGCACTCTTTTTTTGTACTTGGTTTTCTTTGGGAAGGAACTATGTTATGATGGAAATAAATTGATATCTCTGGATATGTTTTCCAGATTAAATGTAAAGTCTCGTCTGACAAAAGATTGCTATTAAGAGCAAGTCCAACACAAATGCTATATGGATTGGCATAGTTATATTATAACAATGGCAC
The DNA here is from genome assembly GCA_001925005.1 of Drosera capensis. Lineage (NCBI taxonomy): Eukaryota > Viridiplantae > Streptophyta > Magnoliopsida > Caryophyllales > Droseraceae > Drosera > Drosera capensis. The sequence goes on from LIEC01007577.1 coordinate 54,542, forward strand.
AAATAATTTGAACTCCAATGGACAAGTTTGTACATGGCAAAATTTGAATTTTTTTTTTATTTTTTTTTATTTTTTTTTACAAATGATATGTCATATTTGACAATGAAAATGACAATGGTCATTTTTTATCTACTCTCATCAAACATAATGTACAAATCTTAATACAAGAAACAACCTCGATGGCATGCTAATATCCATTGATTTATCATATGAGGATATTATAACATTGATTCTCATTGGAACATCATTGTTAAATTTTAACAAATTGATATTATTCATGATTAAAATAAAATTTTGTTTATATCAAAATATCTATCATCATTAGACTTGCTTTAATAACCAGGCTAGGGATACAAACACACACAAACCTTTTCTTCCAAACTCGAAGCCTATATTAAGAATGGATTTCATAACCAGAAAATTCTTTAGAGAAATGTTAAACATAAGAAAATTGAAATCTGCAACAAGAAGGGAAACGAAGAATGAATGAAAAACTAAAAACTACACTTAATCATAGTTCTTCAATATTATCAAAATTATAATGATTTGATTTTTATATTTATTGATGTGAAATTTAATTCGAATCATAATATAATAAAAAATTTAATGATATATTATTTCTAATATATAAATTCTATTGAGCCCCGTAACGATAATCAATCATAATCATCGTCGTAAAGAAAATTCAAAACGGACCCTAATGCAAACATCGCAACAACTCTTTCTCTCTCTCTCTCACGCTTTCTTGAATTGGCATCTCATCTTTGGTGCTTTCGCGTACCTGCAACACAACAGAACCCAAAACGCTCACAACACTGGCAATACACACAACACCAACAACACATTTCTGCTTTCAATCACCGCATCGACTCTTTCTCATCGATCTCTCTCCTCAACCGAATCAGGTAAAATTCTTCACTCTCTCCTCGTCCTCATCATCGCCATCGCATTTCTCTGTTCTCTTTTCGAATCAAGAATTTTGCAGATTACATGGTCTCGTTATCGTCTCCGATTTCGCCCTAGTTTTCGCGATGTATAGCTGTAGTTATTCGCCGTAGATCGATTTCGGTTTCGTGATTCGGTGCTTGTATGATCAGTTTGTTGAGATGAGGTGATTTTTGGTGGATTGGTTGTGATTGTGGTGTGAGAGGGTGAGAGTTTGATTGGGGTTAGGTGGACTGTGTTTTTGTTGAAGTTAGGGTTTGATATGAATGTTAGGGTTGTTTGTTTGATTAGGGTGTTGGAATCGAAGAGGAAGTAATTGTGGAAGAGGTAGTGATGATGCTTTCTTCGATTTGAGGTAATATTTGGAGTAATATGTGTTGAGAATTCGATACTTAGTCGTCGATTCGTGTCTGAATGGAGTTTGCGGGTTTACTGAGCCATTTTACTGCGATGTATGTTGTGGGATACTCCTGCGATCTTACCATGTCAATTTTTTTATTGTTGTGACAAGATCCTGATTGAATCACTTCATTTTTGTATGTGATCCTGATTGAATCATATCATTTCGTATGTGTTATCTATTTTTAGTTTAGGGCATACGGAAAAATCTCTCTTGTTTACAATAAGGATAAGAGCAAGAGGGGGTTTATCTTGCCCTCTCCAAAGCTTGTCCATGACGGGAAACCTGGGTGTTAGTTGTTGTTGTTGTTGTTGTCAATCTATAGCTTGATATCTTGACGATAACGACACATGAAGCCTTTTACATGAAACCAGGTGTATGGATATGCCAGATGTTATTATCCTATATATTGTAATGGTTGTAAGTTTGTTTTCCCCAATTGACCATGGGAGACAATGGAAGGTAGCATATATAGGTGAACAATCCATAACCCATTAGTTTAGATTTTTGGGTTGAGATATGAGTCCGGTGGCAAGTTCGTACATGTATGCTTACTCTTCCTGTCTTGTTACCTCTAACCACAAATCTTCTCAGATGTGTTTCAGCATGTTCCCTTTTGACATGGCCATACCATGTTAATCGTTAACTTTCATCTTAATATTTTATTTTAAGCAGGTGCCCTAGCTTGCTATCTTGGCTTCTTGATGAAATTGTGTTGAACAAAGCTCTATTCTGTATGACCTGTGGATGATGAAACTTGTGGTAAAGAAAGCTCAACAAGAGCTGATCCGAAGAACTTTTACAGGACATAAGGCTACAACTGAAGTCTATATTTCCACTTTTATTGTTTTTGGGGTAGTTTGGAAAATATTTAAGTATGAAACTTCTTTGGTTCATTTTGATCTTAGTTGGTTTGGAATGACGACTTTATACAACATTTTACATTTCCTCCTCCACCATCTACAACAGCGATTCTCCATCTCTTGTTGTCTCCTTTATCCCTTTTTTGTTCAGTTGTGAGGATACACTAATGTCTTCTACCTTGCACGGAGGTTCTGTTGTTTTATATCCTTATGTGCTTCCGGGTATCTGTAGGCTAGAGATCGACTAGTTTTTTGCACTAGAGATGTTAATAGTCTAGCATCAAGATATATGATTGGAAAGACGACCATTTTATTTTTAGGCCAAGTGTGAAGCATTTCACTGCTGATTTCTCGACTTAATGAGTCTTTCCTTGCAGGAAGCCACATTCAAGTGCAAATGGCTGATAGATTTCTGGATCCATTGCTCTTCAGGGAGACGCTTAGGTCATATGTCTATCCCGGGCCTCCTATTTTCGCCAACAGGAACATGCCCTTTGAAAGACCATCTTACTTGCCTATGGAAAAAGGCATCCTAGCTTACACCCTCCTGTCTCCTAAAGATGGCAATGCCTCTCCGTCCTCTGCTCCATCAGCCCCCTCTACACATGCTTCGTCTCGAAAAGCCTCAAACTTTGTTTTGGGCTTCAAAATGCTTATGCAGGTTACCGCAGCTATAGTAGTGGCTCCCTTGGATCGAGTCAAGCTACTGCTGCAGTGCCAGAATGAGATGATAAAATCTGGCCGATTATCTAGTCCTTACAAAGGGTTTACAGATTGCCTCACCAGAACAATCAGGCACGAAGGAGTCTCATCACTTTGGAGGGGCAACAATGCGTATCTCCTTAAAATAGTGAATCTCCTAACCTTTCTCTTTGTATTTGTTTTTTTCTTATACCCATTTAAGTTCTTCACAATGTTTTACCATCCCCTTCTTTTTTTATTGTTCAGGCTCTTAGTGTACCTTTGATCAAGTACACAGATGATTTCATAAGGGCAAATCCACCTCAGAGATATGACTTCAAGCAACTGTCGTTGGAAAATCTGGCCTTGTACGGATTCATTTATTCTACGATGGCGGTGATCTATTATCCTTTGTATTATGTACGAACACGGCTTGCCACTGATGTCAAAACTACCAGCGAATTCAGGTTGTCATTTGACTCTGCAAGGAGGTTTGGAAATTCTAACATTGCCAATGATGCTAACGGCAGACAATTTTCTGGTATACTTGGTGTGTGCAAGAGCACAATGAAATTCGATGGCATTCGTGGATTTTACCGTGGATACGCCATATCATGCGTTGGGGGCATTTTGGTGTTTGAGCTTCTAACTCGGATGCGCAACACAAGCAGGGAGATGCACAAAAAGGTAAGCCTTGCCAATATTGTTTAGTAAACGATGAATGTTGATTAAATTCCAAGCTTGTTGCATGCTTGCCTTACGTTTTTGTCTAGTGCACCTGTGCAGATTTGACATAGCTGTATCATTTATGGTATTGAGATTCCCACATTTTATGGTATTGATTCCTTAGATGCTGATTCCTTTGCTTGTGCAGAAGAAACGGTGGAATGCTCTTCAGCTCTACTTCCTGGCCCAAACTGTACCGCTGGTTCTTTACCCCTTTGATTCTGTCAGTAGAAGGATGATGATGACCTCAGGGAACACATCTAAGTACAAGGGCACTATAGATGCGTTTCGTCATATAGTCAAGCATGAAGGCTTCTTATCCTTGTACAAAGGTGCTGGTACGTTTATTGTCCATCGTCATGCCAAGGCCATACTTGTGCATGTTTTGACAAAATCAGCTATCAGCGGCCTTCAGGAGTTCGAGAAGCTCCTTGAGAAAGCTTCCAGAAGATGAAACTTTTGCCACTGTTTGTCGAACTACCATCCCATTGCAGATATTTGTTGGATCTCGTGCATGGCCAATATTCGAAGATTCGTAGGTAGTAGTCGGACTAAGGTAGAGATAGAGTTTCTTGCTTATGTGCCTAGATACAATAGAACTGATTGGACCATATTTGGTTAGCTTAACTAACATACATTCCCATTGTACGCCTGGTACCATGATTGCAAGATCAGCAACGAATCATTGAGGTAAAGCTTCATGTTCTTTTGACACACACGATTGACTGCTTAGGTATATCCTGGAATTAATTGTGTACTGTCAAAATGGATCGATGTGTCTCCTGGAATTATTTGGTATATCAGTGTATCATTGTACGCCATTAGAATGAATGAATACTATAGTGCCAGTTATCTATTTGTTATTTTTGGGTAAACTGATTAAACTATGCTCTTTTACGCTAACCATGACTTCGTTGACAGGAGCTAATTACTATGCCACATTCATTGACGAGATCATGAATCTCCTCATCTGTGAATTCGCGACAGGGGTAGCTCTGGGATTGTTGTTTTTTTCCCCCTGGTTCCTGGTTTCTTTGTTGTTTATGCAGGTACTATGGCTGCACCTCCAGCAATTAACAACACCAGTACCAGATGCATCATGGCTCCCCCCATGAGGCATCGAATTCCGTTCACAATGGTAAGCAATTTCCGCTAATGCTTTCATCATGTTGTTAATTACTGCTTGTTATATATGCTGAAGTTCTCGACACAGTTTGCATTGTTGCTCGTTATACTTGCTGAAGTTCTCCGACAGTTTGCGTTGTTGCTTTTTATATTTGCTGAAGTTGTCAACACAGTTTGCAAATGTTTTTCATTTCTATGTTTGTCTTCTTTGTTCTTTCTCTCTTACAAGGTGATCAGAAAAATCATCATGCATGATCATATGACGAAGACTTGGTGTATATTGCAACAGATTTTTACATGCAGGTCTTTCTTTTGTGAAGCAGAAACTGTTGATGACTTGATGCCAATATTGATGATGATGGAGCAAGGAATGGCATGAACAAGAACAAGTGGTCTGTTGGAGAAACTGTCCATGTGTCCTTTCCAAGCCCCAGGTGACGAACATGCAAAGCCGCCACCTCAACAGTCTCCCAGCATGCAGTCTGCTGTTCCATCGATCACACCAGCTTCAGCTCAAAACCAGCAGATCAGAGCCATAAGCTTCAAACAAGTGTGAGTCAAGAGGCAAGACTGCATCAATGGCATCCGAGTTCATTGCCAAAACCACCATTTTCAACCTCTCAAGAACTCTTCACAGATCACCTTGTAGAATCTCACAGGTATCCTTCTCCTCTGCGGCCTCCAAAACCCATCAGGTATCAAACATATCCAATTCTGTTTCCTGCTGGTCTTGAGGATAGTTATCAGTTACACTTTGCGGTCTGCAAGGTCGGATACATGCGTGTTACTTGTGGATTATATTTCGCATACTTTTCTTTACGTATCGATATTTGGTATGTTATTCTTATTTAGCGGAAAGCAAGGGGGTAGAATATCTGATTATTATAGTTGAGCCCCTTGTGTTCATTTACATGCAAACTTTGAAGCCTCATGTTGCATCTTTATCTGTAGGACCAACATGCGAGGAATCATGCCGAACACGAGCCAGATGTAGGACCAGAGGCGGAAAGGAGGGCGGAAGCTGGCACACAGAGAGCTGCCAATGTTCCAGAAAAGAAAGCTCGAGAGATGGAAGAGCGATACGGGGAGCTAAAGGACACAGCAGAGGAGAAAGCACCGGGATCACTGTCAGGAGAGGAGGCTCGTGAAGGTGTACAATTGATGCACAAGGCAAGAGAGGAGACGAAAAGAGCCAGAGAAGCCGTTGGGGACTTGAAGGATAGAGCCAAGAACATGGCTGGATCAGCGGCCGAGACAGCCAAGGAAGGGGCGAAGGGTACAGGGGAGAAGGTGACTGAGACAGTGAAGGGGGCGTGGAATGCGGCTAAAGGGGCCGGGGAAAGGATCAGGGAGAATTTGGTTGGAAATTTTGGTGATCACGATGAGACTCCAGCATCGTCTGCCCTGAATGTGGACCCTAATGAGAGGCCCATTGATGATCCCTTGAAGGGAACCCATCGACCATCACCAGGAGGTGATGACAGTCCTAGGAAGTGATGTTGATCAGTCATGACAATGTTACCCATTGCTGTTTCCAAGTAGTGTCGTCTATAAGCTTATAAGCTAACACGATGACCCGACGATCTCTTGATCTATGTAAAAGGTGTTCGTATTGTGTGGATTGCTCGATGACGGCAATAAGGTAGATACTATCGCTATTGTTAGACATGAGTCCGATACAGGTGCGTCAGCTTCATTTCTCCTTGCGTGTTGCATATCAAACTCGGTCCATGACCGTGTAGTTTCTTCATGTGGTGTTGCCTATCATGCTGCAGCGGGGAGATGGCTACATTTCCTGTGATAGAAACATGAGATCGATCTCCATTCTTCAATATGACATTAAATATGGGTAACTGAATCGGATGTGCTATGTAAAGGTAGGAGGTGCGGCAGTATTTTGTCTATACAGGGTGAACTAGTCCATGACAGGATTCGGTGGTGGTGCGGTTGAATCAGTCTAGTGTTCCTTGTCAAATATTTCCAACTCTTAATATTTAGCCGTATCATCATAATTGTTTTCCTTCTATTTATTATCAATTATGGATTATCTATTGTTTTTAAAAAACATTATCGATCCTCAAAAAAATAAAAAAAATTAATCATTATCAATTATCTATTAGTATTATTATTATTATTTGTTTATAATTGGGTTTTTGATATATTACACCCTTAAAACTTAATAAAGTCCATATTATCCCATCGAAAACTCATAATTCTATATAACCGCCTTAAAACATTGCATAATTGCATATTACACCTTAAAAATTAATAATGAATAATTCTATATAACCGCCTTAAAACATTGCATAATTGCATATTACACCTTAAAAATTAATAATTTCATTTTACCTTCTTAAAAATCTATTGTAGGGACATTTTACCCGCTTTCATCACCTAAAATGACAAATTTATCCTTTTCATTATTATTTTAAAAATAAATTCGAAAACAAAATCTAACACATGCAATTCAATTTCAACACAATAATTATCACAGGTATATTTATTGATGAATGTTCAGTGCGATCACTATTAATTATCTGTTATGATTATTAGAAATGACGGTCTATCGAGACGGTTGCAGAAAATGAGTTGGAAAAGATAAGGCTAGAGTTTCGTTTTAAATAGAAAGAAACATGTGAAAATGAGAGAGATTTCAAATTTTTTTCCTCTCTCATATTTTTGATAAAAAAAAAAATTTAACTTCAATCTTTTGTCATAATATTTTTTATTAGGTGCAATGTTCATATAATAGATTTTCAAGGAGGTAAAGAGGAATTTTAAATTTTTAAGAGGGTGAAAAGAAATTATGTAAGTTTGAAGAGGATAATATGTTCAAGACCCTAGGTTTTAAGGGGATAATATAGAATCATGATTTCTTAAAAGGTTGATATATAATATCTTAAATTTTAAGGGGGTAATATGTCAAAAACCCTTCATAATTTTATAACTTATCAAAATCATCACTATAACATGTTATGACATATCATGGTATACCATGAGCAACCGAAGCAAAATTTTATGCATTATCTTTTGGATTTTCAGTGATCATGATGATATATCATGACTCATGAGTAATAATTATTTATAGTGAGAATTATCAAATGATGTTATTTTTTCATCTTATTTACTAATTATTGATGTCTAATTTATTTAATCGTCAATTAGTGTAAGTTAATGTTTGGTTTTTTCTTGTAATACCGAAATTGCTATTTGAAAACGAACTATTGCTATTTAGAATCTATGAAGGAAGCGCCATCGTCGGTACATGGCCCAAAACGTTACTGGTCGTAGCGCTTTATTCATTCACTTGATTTCTTTTGTTGTATAGCGCCTTTCCCACTGGCATGGTTTTACAAATTTTTTTCTTTTTTCTTTATATTCTGAAAATACAAATTTAATATAAATTTTCTATCAATCATAATTTTTGAATCGTTACTCGGATTAATTCAACTCAATAATAAAAAAATAATCAACTCAATTTTTTCTACAAAATAAAGCCAATTATGAATACCTTTTAATGAGTTTGAAATATTTTTTTTTTTGTATCTTTATTTCAACGTCGTCAAAAGATACTCATAATTAGTCTTGTTTTGTAGAGAAAATTAAATTGATCATTTTTTAATATTGGATCGAATTAATTCGGATAACAATTCCAAAATGATGATTGAAATAAGATTCATATTAATTTTTGTATTTGAGGAAAATAAAAAAACCTACCTAAGACGCCACTGGGAATGGCGCCTTACAACAAAAAAAAATTAAAAAAACCTAAAACACCACGGGCTAGGACGCTTTAGTCATAGTATTCAAATAACAAAAATATGTTTTCAAATACCTCCTCCATCCCGAATTATATATAACATTTTAAAAAATACACCTGTTAAAACAAATTTGAGTTGCGTCCCTGGATGATCACACATCATTTTTTGAAAATTTAACAAATAAATTACTCAAAATGAATGATAAATAATATAATAATCAGAAACGTTGTATTTTATATGGGACAAAGTGAATAATTTTTTACCCTTCTCCCTTATCATTTAAATAAGTGTAAATGCCCTATAAGTACAAATTTTCAAATTAATTTCCCTTCTAATACATTCTGAAATTTTATTTACCTAGAAATACCCTTTATTAAAATTAACATAAATTTTACCCGTTCTACTCTTCCCCACTTAAAAAAATATTCTTCCCCAAATCTTAATTTTCCTAAACATCACCACCCACCGCCACCAAATCTCCTCTCCTCTCCTTACTCCTTCATTGTCGTCGAACTCCGTCGCCATCTTTCTCTTGTTCTTCGTCGCACTATTCTCCCTTTTCTGTCTTGTCCACGTGAAGCCTCATCGTCGTCCGTCATTTCGTCGTCGTTAATGAACCCCAATAATCCGACGACGAGAAATTCTCCTGCCAGGACCACCGCGAGAGGTGTGGGAGACATACGTCGTTGTTGTCTTGCTGTTTGTGTGAAGGAGATTCGGGGACTTGCTCCCGTACGGTCAAACAAACAGGATACAACTCTCGTCGACAACAACGGAAAAACATACGTTGTCGACAACGATGGTGAGGTGTACGTCTACGAGAGTGCAAAGGCTTATGTCGACGACGACGGGAAGGTGTACGATTATGGGGAGACGTACGTCGACGATGACGGGTTAGGTGTACGTGTTGGGTTGATGGCTTGAAAACAACATGGAGGTATACGTCGACGACAACGGGGAGGTGTACGTCAACGACGATGGAAAGGCTTACGTCGACGACGACTGCGGGAAGGTGTACGATTATGGGGAGACGTACGTCGATGATGACGGGTTAGGTGTACGTGTTGGGTTGATGGCTTGAAAACAACAGGGAGGTATACGTCGACGACAACGGGGAGGTGTACATCAACGACGATGGAAAGGCTTACGTCGACGACGACTGCGGATGTACGTCGAAGACAGGGAGGTGTACGTCGGTGTACGTCGAGGGACGGCGGTTGGTTGAGAGTGAATATAATTAGCGTTGTTTGAATTTAATTGTGTTTTCATTTTCAAGAAAAATGGTATTGTTATCTAAGTTGTATTATTATTTTAGAAAATATACCTACAGGAAATTAATATGATATATTATACTTATAAGGAAATCTATAGGAAATATGTATGAAAAAATCTCTAGAGAATTCATTCTTTAAATAATGCAACCTAATCTTATTCTCATCTCCACCTCAACCCTTATCATCACCCAACCGCCATCGGAAACTTCATTAGAATCCGGCCACCGTCGTTGAAATCCAGCCACGTCGTTGGATGCTTCGTATGAATCTGATCATGTCGTCGGAATTTGACGGGAATCTAAGATGTCATTGCAATCTTCATCGAAATCCAAACATTTATTGGAATATAAAAGAGAGTGTCTGAATAAAATCAAAATAGAGCGCATGATAAAAAATGAAAATAGAGCGCCATTACAAAAATTAAATAGAATGCATGTTTTGACGCTTTATTTCGAAACAGAGGACATGAAAAAAAAAAAATAGAATGCGTGTACAAATGAAATAGAGCATAGAAACAAATGAAATGAAGCGCATGAATAAAAAATGAAACATAATATTAATGCGACACTACACAGATCTCAACATCACTCAAAAAATCAAATAGTGCGTATAAACAAATGAAACAGAGTGCATGTACAAAAATAAAACAGAATGTATGAATAAATAAAATAAAACTCATGAATAAAAAATAAAATATAATATTAATATGAAACTATACACCATCAGGTCTCGACATCACCAAAAAAATGAAATAGAGCATATATATAAAAATGAAACAGAACATATGAACAAATGAAAAAAAAAAAACACACGAACAAAAAATGAAACACTCAAATAAAAAGAACAACTAAAAAAACACTCAAATCATGGACAAAAACAATCACTCAAATGGATCACACTCTTCAAATCGACTGAGCAAACAAAGCGCCAAGGATTTGAAAAAAAAAGGTTTCGTGTTTCATTTGATAATGCCTAAAAATAAATATGTGCACATGACGTATATGGTGAATTAAATGGCAATGTCTTTCTTTGATCATCAATTCATAACAATTAATAGCTCTTTTTTGAATATGGATATTATCCTGAAAATGACCAAAACGCTATGACAACAAAATGGTTTACAGTGCACATAAGGCTTGCAAGGACTCCATCGCATGTTCCTTCTCTTGAACACGACATCACGCGACGATATATCGTCATTGAAGTTGCTGAAAAGAGATCACCTAAATTTCGACTCCGATTTTCAAATCTTCTGTTTGACCCATGGCATTTTCATCTCCTAGTTCTCTTTTGATTCCCCGAAATCAACACCGTAGTCATCATAGCAATTGTCAAAGTGGTCGAGATTGGAGGCGGCATGTGGGTTACGGTGACTCTAAGAGAGAAGGTGATAAGGAATAGGAGTGATGAAACTGATATGGGGGGGAAGAGAGAGAGAGAGAGAGAGAGAGAGAGAGAGAGAGATGTATGTTTTGGAAAATATCATTTCGTGTGTGTACGTATGTTTTGGAAAATATCATTTCGTGTGTGTGATTTTGAAAATATTTCTTAAAAATTATAATTTTGGATGCTGTAAAAACATTTTTGTTTACCTTTTGGATTTTCAAATCTATTAGTAATAATATTATAAACGTATATATAAGATGGATTTGATGAATTTGTGTCTAATCACACATAGAGTTATGTGTGGCTATTGGATCATTAAATTAATGTTAAGATTTGAAGTTCACTTTTAAACAAATTAAAACTATAAAATGAGTTTTAATCTTAATTATTGATCGTCAAGTCCAACGATATACCTATACATAAGCATAAATGCGGTTAGCCATAAAAACAAATTCTCGTGTAATCAACATATTATCTTAATTCACAATACTACATGCTCTTTCATAGAATACCACTTCCATGGAATGACTTGGGGGTAGTTTGGGTATTATATTTGTGGATTTAATTGTTGGTGCAACATCAAAAATAAAGACACAAAGAATTTGAACACAAATAAAGGCACCAAAGGATCGGATCGCAACGAATTGAAATACTGTTTTTTAAGGTGTCATTCGGCCCATATTCGGTGCAAGAACCTTAAGCCGAGCCACCTCCAAGAATGCAACAATGATCAAGGAAAGAACCAAACCCTGATTCATTCTCTTGGAAAGATAAAAACTTGTATGTTCTCTAATAATGGTGTGTTATGTGTTTTATGTATTTCAAATTGTAATCTCCAGCAAAGGTGGATCTAACTTTTATATACCAAAGATGGTGGGTTAAGAAGCTTGTCTTGAGCCTTTAGCTACAGAAACTTTTGTTTCTTTTCAACTTCCAAGTTGTAGAACGAAGGCATAAATCGTAGCAACGTTGTGAACTTTAGTTGCATATTCTGTGACATACATGTCATCTTGCTCTAGAGAAGAGAACTCTTCCCTCATCCGGTCACTTAGAGACTCAGGATAATATCTGTGACGAATCAGCTCCTTCAACTATTCCTAGTCAAAGCTAGGGTTCAACTCGTTCCGCAACTATGGCCCACCAATTGTTGGCCTCATCCTTGAGGTAATATACCCCGAAGCTGACCTTCAGTTTCTTGGGACACCCTACAATCTTGTAGAGTTTTTCCATATCTTCGAACCAGTTCTCTTGAACCATGGGATCATCATCTCTTGTATACCATTTTGGACGGTATACATTAAGCTTCTGAAAGTACTTCTCGATGTCATTTTTAGCAGATTCCTCTGCTTTTCTCTAGATCCTTAGAAGCTCTTCCATCATCACAATCACAAGGTCAGCTGACAGGTGAAACTAAATTTTACAAAATTTTTCGAGACCTTACTAATATCTAGTGAAAATAAAGTATTCTTGATTATACATCTTTGAAAATAAGTCTCTGAAATGATACATCATGAAAATTTTCACTTTTTTTTAAAGAGCCAAACACTAATACGTTTAATTATGATAACCATATGATAATATAATTGTCTAAATGATGATCAAAATCCCATGCTTTGCACATATGATAAACTTCCTTCGTCCTAAAATTATTATAATATTTTCTACATGTCTCAAATAAATTACAATCTTATTCCATTTAAAATTTTTTTCTATTATTAAAACATCTTTATTTTTTTTTATATCATATCAATTCATTTCATTAATTTTTTTCCAATTTTTTCTCACTCCTCTCACTCACACAATACAAAACAATCTTTATAACAAAACTCAACACACAGATAAATTATTATTAAATCAATCAATTATAATTCTATTTAGATAGAAATAATATTAATTTATAAATAATAATGTTTGATTCCCGGTTATACTGTCACAGCTGCGCTCGACAAACCTCATTGGTCATAGGTTACACTTGGCTTTAAAATGGAATTCCATTACGTTCTTCTTTTCTACCCAAGTGTCTATTCCAGTTATGTCGTAAAATCATTTATGTGATTTAAATGCGACATTATAGTGCAACGGAGGGAGTTGAAAAAAGGACCATACAGGAAAGCTTCATTCCACTTGCTAGAAATATTCGATATATATGTAACTCCACAAATGCATTGACGAGGAAAATTAAATGGCAGGCAAGGATAGTCCTTGAAAATGTACGTCGAGAGCCTTTTTTAGTACCATTTTTGGCACAGTTTTGTGGTCTTTTTAAGCACTGGAGCAGCTTATTGGCCATCTAAGCCTATAAAAATGAGGACAAGTTTCATTAAAAAAATCATTTGGACCACTTTTTGTATGTCCCCAATTCTCTTTTTATCATTTATTTCATGAAATGAAATACTCCTCAATAATTATTATGATAATTTAATTTTATATACGTGTCGATATAAAATTTGAGACGTGCGTGCAACGACGATAAAACGTAATTTTTTCTAAATTTATCTTGAAATATCAATGATTATATAAATTACGTATTTTAATTTAATACATATTACGGAACGATTAGATGTAATTTAATATGAAAACAAAACTTATATATATATATAATAATATAAAATACATATATATCGTAATAATTATAGGACGATGAAATACAATGAAAGAAAATGTATCTCGAGATACTTAAAATTAAATGTATTTATTTAAAATGAATTATTGGGATTAAAATATTGGGGAGTTGAGTTCAGAAATTTTGGCTACCCTTATCACGGTTGGCTTTTGACCGGAGTGGGATCACTGGCTGTTGAAAATGCTGTACAAATCTAGGGATCTTGAATCATTGTACAAATTCATCCAAGGGCTCCAACCTCCTCTTGTTTTGTCTTTTTGGGTGTCCATACACACAACAGCATAACAAGGGTTGTCCTTTTACCTACATCCATGATTATATTTTTATTATATTTTAATATCAATTCGTTCGTTTGAAATAATAATATCTAAATTTAGGTCTATCGAAACACATGTTTACAAAATCCTTATCTCATTTTTTTATCCATAAAAACATTTTTCTCCAAGATAAATAACATAGATGCCATAAGGTATCAAGCAACTCGAGATCATGTAAACGATAAGAAAATTGCTATTCACACCCTTCACATCTCACCCTCTCCATTGTAATGGCCAAACCACCCCTTCTCAACCAATCCCCGCCTAGCATGGCACCTTTCCGCTTCTCAACACACACATTATGGTTCTTTCTCCTGAAATTCACAAATTTTCAAATAAAGGTAGTTAAATATAAATACGTATTAAATGAATAAATTAATAAAAAAGAGTATTCGTCCTATGCAACATTCTTAAATAAGTGACATACATATTTAAAAAAATGATATTTTTTTCGTCTCATAATCTTTACAACATTCATTTTATGCACATAAATTTAGAAATAAGTGACGGATCGATTTAACACAACGATGTTGTGAATATTATGCAAAACTTTTGGGATGGAGATAGTATAAAAATAGACATAAATATAAAAATCATAAAAATATTTTAATGAGTTTATAAATTAATAAGCACAAATGTTGTGAATATTATTTAAAAAATACATTTATATATATATATATAAGCAAATATTTGATTAAAAATATTGTAATGTGAACATAATAATATATATAACATTCATATATATTATAATATATTTTTAATCCTTAATTATAATTTGTACAAACTTGTACTTTTATAATATAGTTTAAAATATTTTGCACAACTTTGGTAGATTTATTGCAATTGACAAATTAGCTATGTATTATTTTTATTGCAAAATAAATTTGATAAATATGATTTTTCTTTTAAAAATACAAGTGTTTTTAGATGAGGTTAGTTTATAAATATGAAACTTTAAACACATAATTTAATGTAATTTAAATGAAAAATATTTAATTTGTATAAATGGCGATTGATTTATAATTGTTGTTTAAACACTTTGTATTTTAAAATTATTTAAAATTTTAATTTTTCCTATACAATATTAAGCTCATTTGATAGATATCGTTGTGTATATTATAATTTTACAGTTAATATTCATATTGATTGTTTTAAATAAAACTTATCAATGCTTGAATTTTTTTACGAAACAAAACATACAATTGTATGAAAGGGGTAGTGATGGAATTAAGAGAGAAAAAAATTAGAGGGGTGGTACTTTTTGGAGGGAGTGATTAGCACCCCTCAAACGATGATCATATCGAACTGGTTTCGATAATCATGAGTATGCATGGAACATAATCAAAGTGCAAACCCCCTTTACAATGTGTAATGTCTTTCGAGTCTGAAACATCTAGCAGAAATTTCTGGTTGACAATGATTTCAACACAGTTGTCATAAGATTTCATGTAATCAGAGGCCTTTTGGTTACACAATAATCACATCTCACTAATTTTTTCCCACCAACATGAAGGAACAGAATCCTCTGTTATCCGAAACGATAATAACCCTGCTACCTCTCATCTAGGCAGCTGGAGTTCTTTAACAAGATCGTTGCTCACTTGTGACAGCAGAGGATCCGCATCCTATGAAGAATGCGTTGAACGCAGTTAGAGTGTGTACCTTCTCGTAAGCGTTTTCGTTCTTAATCTGAAACATCTAACAAGATATACAATGAACATAGTCATTAAAAAAAAAAAAAAATAGAGCCATTATTGCTATAGTTACTCTAAAATACCTGATCAAATCTCTGTTGGAGGGACATGGATCGACTATGGTCCAAATATTAGTGGACCCAAAAAGAAATGGATCGCCAACCTCTTCAAAGGACACACTTACATGAAACAGTATCTTACGGAGTATCCATAGAGAGTGACAGCACTTGAAAACATAAGCGTTGTTCAACTTGGTCAGTTCACTCCGAAGGAAATAGTTCGTTTACGATATAACTGGATATTCCGACGAAACCAGGGCACCATAGAAGCCAAAACATTAGTAGTTGAACTAGTCGTGTTCTATTCTTCTCCGATGCTCACCAATGAACCCATATGAGATAATCCATCATAGTATCAGGCATTATCTTCACTCCTATATTATTAGTTAAAAGTAGGTAAAACCAAAAAATATATCCTTATAATCCTGTCAAGTATAGGATATGAAGAGAAAAACATCTTTAACAAACAAAATGATATATGCAGTTTTATTCTTATTTTTACACAAGAAAAAATTGTTGCCTAATGTCCATAAATGTTGAACCCTTGATTTCTCGGTCAATAGAAAAATAACTTAGCACCAAACCAGCTATTTTTGACAGTTGGTAAAGCTAGTTACTTGTCAAAAAAGAACTGATCCAATATACATTTGACTGACTTGAGCAAAGCGGATCTATGGTTGTACTGGAGATCGTCTCAATCGTCGTAAAAGTTGATCGATGTGGCGACCACCATCGCCTAGCTCTCTTGGCCAACGTCCAACCAGGTACAAGTGCTTTTTACCTCAATCGTCCCATAGTGTTGAATGGAGCAAAATCAAAATGATGGAGCCAAGTGGTCCGTCCTCTCACATTATTGTCCAGACTAAACTTTTCCATTGTCCTCACTAAACTTTTTCCATCAGAGGATATCTTCCTAAGTATAGTATGATTATGGCCTTGATATTCTTTGTCTTTTTGCTTCCTCGTCGATCCTATATATCCTCTTAACACAGTTACCTTCGCTTCCCCTGAAATCACAACAATGGACACTCGTGATGACCAAGGGTCATCGGCACCGTCCACTATTCTTTGCTGTCATGCAGATAACTGTACGGCAGATCTTACCGATGCCAAGAAGTATCATCGACGCCACAAGGTCTGTGAGTTCCACGCCAAGGCTCCTGTTGTCATCGTCGCCGGCCTCCAGCAGCGGTTCTGTCAGCAATGCAGCAAGTTACAATATATCCTAGCTCACGTACAACTATTATGATTTCCTTGTATAAACAGTCGCTTGATCACTTGAATTTTCTGACATGGTGCACAGGTTTCATGAGATCCCCGAGTTCGATGACATGAAGAGAAGTTGCCGCAGGAGATTAGCAGGGCACAATGAGCGGAGGAGGAGGAGCACCGGAGAGAGCTCCACCAGAGAAAGCTCAACCAGGGAAAGATAAAAGATTTTGTGGTCTCCTACGTGTGAATGTGATCGTCGGGATCTAGGCACGCTCTCTATCTCCTGTCAATTATTGGTCGGTTATCACCATATTCTGTCAATTACTTGAAATGTGCTAATGATAGATCTGTCCAACGGAGCTATTTTTTTTATTTTTTATTTTATCTAAGTACCTAATAATATAGTACTAAATATCCTTGCCCTATGGAACCAGCCTAATGTTTTGATGAAAAAACATTATCAAAGTTGAGCAATTAGCAGTGTAATGCTGCAGTTGTTTTAGCTGGATGTATGGTCGAGGCACATCCTCAGCAGACAGTGCCATCAGCACAGATTCTGATTTCGTAACCCCAGCTGAATGGGGTTGACATGCTCGGGCGAAACCATTCCTGCATCGCAAAGACGGAACAAGGGAAAATTTTCCTTGATAAGAAAACATATTTTCCTTAACCAGCGTCATTGTCTATCAGCATTATTCTAAAAGATCTTGTAGCAAAGTTGTGACCAAATGCAATGCAACAATCTAGCAAACTTCAGTTTACAGACAATTTTTATAAGTTCTTGTCTTTCTTCATATATCATCTCTTAGCCCATTCTTTTTCCTCTGTAGATCACATGCAACCTTTTAATCCTTAAATATATTTAGACAATAAGAAATCGAAAGCCAAATTACAAAATGAAAGCATTTCGCCAAGAATCCAGACATGCATCCTAAATCTATTTAGCAACAGCCAAAACACTTATTCCTAAATTATGAAAAATTCCGGCTAATGTTCGATGCATAACCATCCTCTGTTATCCATGGTGCGTTTCCTGGAAATATTCCATCCAGATCGTTGGCATTTCCCCCTTCAGAGATATAGTTCATGGGTTTGAGCCTTATGGAGGTTCCTAATTCTCTCCTTGACTGCCAATTGTTTGAGTTAGAAAAAAAGAAAAGAAAAAAAAGAAAAGAGATGAGGCCGATGCGATGAGTTTTATTTACTAGTAGAACCTTTCATCCTTCACTTGCGCATTGTTCGTATCCTAAAAGGGGACTGTCTGAAACCAGCAGTCAAGTGACTTCACTGCTAGTGTGTTCATCAGCATCCAACACCAGCTCACTTCTAAATCTTACCCTTGGGCCCATATCGAAGCTATGCTAGCTGATACCCGCAGTTCTGGTCCAAGAACACATTGTCTTCTAGTCATCTTTTCTCTCACCAAACAAAATTCCATTAAGAGACATGGGCCGCGTAGAGATTAGAAGATGGACTACTACGCCACCGAGGTAATCACAAACAATCCCCACCCCACATCAGTCAAGTTTGTCTGACAAAATGATGCAGTATTCAGTTTAGAATCACCCAATATGCCGATATCTCATAGATAATGATGAACAAGGAATTTCCTGATCTTTCCTGGTTAGGTGGCCTCACCGCCTACACTTTCCACCAAACCTCCAGATAAGTTCCTATCAGTGAGCCAGAATGCTAAACCATCATAATCATCTAACTAAAGATAAAATGATTTAGCCACCGTCACAAGGTATGCCTGATAAACATAGCAAAAAACTAATCAGAGCCCCTCCAGCAGCAGCAGGAGCGATGATAGTAAAATGCTGCAGTGAAAAACCATATTTTCCTTCTGTGATTCAGTATACGGTGAACAAATATCAAGGGTATCCCAGATTTGTCCATCCGCTGATAAGAAATTGAGCTAAAGCTTCAAATTTCAGAAAATTTCTTTTCCTATTTCACCTCACTGAGAAAATAGAAAACACAGAACAGTGTGAAGGTGCCTGCATAAAAGAGATTCAAGACTTGTGGCAAGCTAGATGAAGAGAACTAATTTGGCTATTTGCATCCTTAGCCTTCCAAGCAAAGAAAAGCTTTCTTTGGCCAGAGTTAATGAAGCTAAGGCTTCTCTTCTCCGACCAACAACCGTTTGTACCAAAAATCTAAACGGATGATAGTAGACCGTGCTAAACAAACGCCACACACACAACATAGAGTTGTAAGATTTGAATCGTGACATTCCTGTCATATCTGTTCTGATGTCATATTAAGGAATCAATTCTACTAAAAGGCCGAGCTGATGGTATTAGCCTCATTATATTTATTTGTGTCTCAATATGCTTGAACAGTTACTAGCTACATTTTACAGTATGCAAGGCCCGAAAAGTGAAATGCTACTTGTAGCATAATCTAAGGACTTTTCACTATGTGTCGCATTTTCGTACATTATACCCAGTACTGCATGCTTAAGGTGTGTTGGAGTATCTGGCAACTACACGCTTGACTATACCTGATTCTCGATAATAGTACTCATGTATCCCGATTACACATCCAAACTCTAGCGAACACCCAAAACAAAAGTTTCAGGTTCTACTTCTAATGAATTATACATGTAGTGCATAAGAAATGCAAACATAGTAGAAACCAAGGCAGCTAGAGTTGATATTGTGCCGAGGAGTTGACAAGATAAAAAAATCTTAGGATCAGTTTTCAAGAGCAATGTCCTTGTAGAATCATTGCCGGACTGTAACAACACATTTATGACTCTTTGGTAGACCCTGTTATTTTACTTGTGATGACATTGCTAGATTTTGCATAACAGGAAAGAAGGAACATGTCCATATAATCCCACCAAATGCAGACAGGGTGATGTACGTACCCTTAATCCTATTTTTACATGGAGAGCCTCGGTTAGGGGGTTATCTCTAAACCAACTCTAGAATCTAGAATTCCCTTAACATGAGTTATAAAAACGGATCTGATCAGATTTTATGAATTAGAGCCAAAGCAGATCCAAGAGAGATTTATAACGCTTTCTTCCATATCGAAGTTCTGCAAGTAATACTCTTGCCTTCTCCTAACATTTCAACCCTCTTCATCTTCAAGTTTTTCCACTTCTTCTTCTCATATATACCGACTACCTCGACGGAAATATCCGCAATCCATTCACATCCACCAACACTGCCTAAAATCCATCTTCTCATTTGTAATCCTAATCCTATCAAATCCTTTAATCACGCTACACTACGATGGAAATGCAAACTGATATATCGAATTCAAGGTGCATTTACAGAATAAGATCACTAAACAGCAATCTCTAACTCAATCCAAATCCAACAGCAATCAGATAATCGAACAATCCATCGATCAGCGAAACCCTAGCAACAATGTACAAAGCGAAATCGAGAAAGGAAACAATCAATCCAGTAAGAGGAGAGAGAGAGAGAGAGAGGGGACCTAGACCGAATCGAATTGGAGAGATCGTCGACACAGCTAGCAAGCGGTCCGCCGGCGTCGGAATCCTCGCCGCGTTAAGTGATTCTCATCTGCTGCGGTCTTGTGTTTGGTTGGAAAATTGGATAAGGTGATATTTATTTTGGGATTAATGATGTTGGATTATTTAATCTTATTGTATTTCAATGTATAGTTTTTTTGTTTTTTTTTTTTTTTTTGAATCAAAGGTCCAATTGGACGTTATGTTCTATGACCCCTTCCATTTACAATCCGATGCGAAATGTGTCATTACATGTGCGATAATATTTGCTTCCCGATGTATCCAGGAAAAATAGAGTCAATTAAAACAATTAAACAGTAACAGTCATTGATTACTCCTCCCAGTTCAGATATATATGTTTGCTTGTGTTGGATCAAGTTCGCGACTAACTGGCAATCCGTCTCCATCATCACTTTCGACCAGCCTCTAGCTATCGTCAATTCCATACCTTCCCGTACTGCCCTTGCCTCTTCAACCTTCGCCTTCATGACACCTTGAAACCTTCTCTCTAACAGTTCAATTGGTTTACCTTTTTCATTTCTATCTACTAATCTTGCGCTTGACTCCCACTCAGGATAATTGTTTAGGAATAGTTAGTTTATTCCACATTGCAAATATGTCAAACAAAGGTGGATATATTGTAAATATATACTTTAACAAGTGGCTATTCACCCTTTAGGGTTTATTGGTGTAAAACAACCATGATCCCATGGGTAAAGACTTAATAAAAACCCCAGCATCATTAAGCCTATGGCCTATGAAAAAAAGACCAAGTGCACCCCGTGAATAGGTAAATCCATGATAAATGTCCATCATTAAAAGAATGAATAGTATTTTATAAATATTCTCATTCATTGTCTCTAAAGGTAAGGTTCTCTGGACCTTCTGAATCATTAATTCTCATTTCAAGATAGAGACTGACTTAGATATTGGAGCTGGTCCTCGAGAATCACACCTTGGGTCTGACTAACCGGACTTCTTGTTTCTGATCCTTGCTGGTTTCTTTGTCAGGACCAGCACCCAAAACACTGACAGTTCATCCCCGTTGTTTGGGCTTCCAGGTTTAGGCCCACTTTCTAAGTTCAACACAACAGGATTCTACTGTTTAGGCTCATTCGCAGAGTTGTCAACGAAGAGTGAGAGTAGTGCAAAGTGCAATGCCACCAGTCAACAATCAATCAGGTGCTGCTGGCTGGGTCCGTTCAATTCTTCTACTGTTCCCTGGTATCCAGGTTGTGAACTCCTGCATAAGTGTTTTTGTTTTTCATACTTGAGATCCCGAAAAGGTATTCGGATGGGTCTGTTTTGTCCACAATACTAGTCCTGGTGTTGACAAGTTGGATCCCAAGTCTCACAAGTGTGTGTTCATTGGTTACAGCAGTGACAAGAAGGCAGAGATTCAAATAGCATAAGCTATATGTAAGTTTAAGATCGAGTTATTATGTTCTCTCAGTTCCTTTCTTCTCCGAGAAGACCTCTAAAACAAAATCTCACATGTCTGGAACGGTTGTGTTCCAGTGCAAGAATGAAGATCAGTATATCCTCCATGAGGTGGATATCATCAGTCTAATATCCTCCTAAACGATAATATATCCTCTGATAATGGAAGCGATATCATCGCCAAGCCTCACCTCCGTCATATGATTGCTGGCACCGTTATCTAGGTACCAGACATCCTTAGTTGATGTCTTTTCCTCCTCGTCATGGTAAAACACCTTCACCACTCTTTCTTCTCTGGGTTATATGGCGTCTTGCTGTTTATCTCGTGTTTCCTCCTGAGACATTGAAAACAATAACTCTGGCTCGTCCGGAGTAGCGCTTGTGTACTACCTCTCGTAGTTCCGCAGCTTGCTACGGCACTCTGAAGCATAATGTCCCATCTTCCCGCAGTTGACACATTTAATATGGCTTTTAGCACTACTTCTGCTACTGGTGCCTCCCTCACCTTCCTGGCGCGCTGTACAATCGTCGTTTCGATCGCTCCTTCCGAGACCTCTTTCATGCCACTCGCCTCTGCCTCGGTCTGAGATGTCGGATCCGTATTCCTGACCATATGACGAAGTATCCCCTATGCTGTTCCTCTGGGGTATCTGTCGTTCGTTACGGGTGAACATGAGCTGACTCTTACCACTACCGGTGTTCTCGCGGAGTCGAGTTCTCTTCTTGAACGCCTTCAACCGCCCTATGGCCTCCTCGAATAGCATCGTTTCAAGATCGTAAAATTGTTCGATTCTCGCAACGATTGTGAAGTATCTGTCTGGCACACAGTCGAGTAGCTTCTTGACTAGTGCGTCATCGCCAAGATCTGCGCCAAGGCTGGAAAACCTGCTGGACATGTCGCTGAGATTTCCGACAAACTCGTCAATGGACTCCTGTTCTGTCATCCGCAGAGCATCAAATTCACTCTTTAATGTCTGCAACCGAGCCTTCTTTACTCGATCGGCACCCAAGTACCTTGTCTTGAGGCTCTCCCAAATTTTCTTTGCCGTCTTCTTCTTCGCAATTTGAAGAAGAATATCTTCAGGGATTGTGTGGACTATATAGACACGTGCCTTCTTATCCTTTCTTGGATTGACCTCCTATTCCTCTGCTGGATCGACCGCCTCCCACACTTCTTGGGCATCTAGGATCGCCTCCATTTTTATTGCCCATACCGTGTAGTTTAAGAAATTCAGCATTGGATAATGATACGATATTTTGCCGATCTCTTTTGACATCTGTTGGGGAATAATTGACATTGTGAGTTTTGTTTTTTAAAAAAACAAACCGCTTTTTAATAATAAATAAAAACAAACTATTTTTTTTCAAAAAAAAAATTCTCTCTTTTGATTTTTTTTAATGGACTGGGTCCCATGTGTTTGACAAAAAAAAAAAACAACCCATGCTCCTTTTTGTTTGTTTTTCACCTGGGCCCCATTTCTTGTTTTTTTCCTTCCCTCTTTGACCGAGATTTAGGGTTAATAAGAAAAATCTCCACCCCTCCCTCTCTCTTTCCTCACGGCCGCACCTATTCTCCACACTGTTCTCCTCTTCGTTCTCACACACTCACCATAGCCTCTCGCTTCCTTCTCGGCTCGTTTTCTCTTCTTCCTCACAGCCTCGCTGTCGATGGGGCTCGGGCTGCTGGATCTGGGCCGTAAATATGGATACCAAATCGGTTTGGTGTTTATGTTGGATTTGCGCACTGACAGGTATGTGTCCACCTCTGCCTGACCTCGTCGGCTGCCTCCTCTACCGATATATCCTCGGTCGGGGCTCCACGACACTTCCTCTCATTGGCACACACACCACCACCCTTGCTCTGATATCAAATGTTAGTTTTAGATCTTGATGTGGTGTGTTTGAGGCAATAAATTTGTGGGAAAATCTTCCCAATTTTCTGATTTATATATTATTGCTCTCTTGCCGAGGTGGTTTTGATGCATGAACTCCTAAGCTATTTATAGGACTAAATCAAAGATTTGTATCACACGTTTTGATAGTAAAAACGTGTAATAGTGGCCGGTGCAACAGTAATGGTCGGTGGTCAAGATTATTGATCAACACCAACGAGGATGAAACCGTACAAGGACCGCTCTTAAATGGTTTTGGTGCAAGTTAACGGAGTTGCATCCCGATGAGGATGATGAGGGAGGTCGGGGTCGGTACGTGGTAGTCCATGGATGACCGGAAACGCCATGACGATGATCGACTTAGGTAAACGGTGACATTGTAGATAGTAGACTAGAGGAAGATTATTCACTGCTACAGTGACTACCATGGAGGTGTACCAAGTACCCAAGATTCATCTATATATATGGACATTTGTAATCCTTCATTTCATATCCCTTACGATGGCTAGGAAGTTGAAATGAAGAGTTTGAGTATTTGTCGACAGTTGTAATCGTAAGGGATATAAAATTAAGGGTTTTGATTATTTAATAGCGATAATTAAGGAGTTTAAACTTTAATGGTGGATCAAGAAAATGAAGAGTCACAAAGGTTTAAAAAATAAAATGGTTTTATAAGGATTTAAACTCCTAATCCTCCGTTTTGTACCTTTTGTTCCTTCCGTTGCGCTAAGTGAGGCATTCTTGACAAAGTTTCATTCGAAATTTCCTAAATCGATTTCAAGAATTATTAATATTTCCGTTTATTACTTTCAAAAACATTCAGGTTATTACAGCTAGCAAGATATAGCTCTGTACCAACATGAAGACATTAGAGTGGAGTTAAACATATTTTTCGCTATCTTCGAGGAATTTATAATATAAGACTCTTTTATCAAAAGGATTCTGAATAAAAATGATTGAATACTCAGATGCCGGGTATTTGTTAGATCTACACAAGACGCGATCATCAACAGGCTATTTGTTTACATATGTAGAGAATGCTATTTCATGCCGTTTTACAAAGAAATCCTTGACGACCACTTCATCAAATCATGCAGAGGTGGATGGATTTATGAGACAGGTCGAGAATATATATAGTAGAGGTTAATGATCCGAAATGTTCAAGAAGCTTGCGGTTTCTACATGATCAAAGGAAGTCCTATCATACTCTACGAAGATAATGTTGCTTGTGTTATTCAGATAAAGGATGGGTACACCGATTAAAGGAGACCGAAACCAAACACATCTCACCTAAGTTGTTCTCTACACACGACCTTCAAATTATAAGGGAGGTTGATGTTCAACAAATCCATTCAAGCAAGAATTTTGTCGATCTATTCACAAAATCATTGCCTACAGAATCTTCGAGTAGCTTGTACACAAGTTTGGTTTACGTCGCCTTAGAGATGTTCGTTGAATTGAGGGGAAACTTATACACGTTGTACTTTTTTTTGTCTTTGCTAGATTTTGTTCCATCGAGTTTTTCAAGGCATGGTTTTAATGAGGCAACATGATAAGCGTAAGTAGAGGTAAATAACCAAGGGGGAGTATTGTAAATGTATACTTTATTAAGTGGTTATTCACCTCTTAAGATTCTAATAATTCTCACTTTAAGTATAATGCTTAATGCTACATTACTTATTGCTTGTAATCTCCATCTTTAAAGTAATTATGTAACTCCCAACTCTTTAATTTCTTGTATTTAAGGCACTTTGTAACTCTCTCATTCCTTTGACCTATAAATAGAGGGATTGGAAGCTTGGAAAGATCAGAACAATTTGAGTAATACAATTCTCTTTCTATTGACACAATATTCTAATTTTTCAAGTTTAGGAGTTCAATTACTTTCAGGTTTACAATAGGATAAGATTAAATTGGATTATTTTTTATAGAATATAATGCATATAACCCCCTTCAAATATCCTGGATTTGTACTTAAACACCCATACTTAAAATATAGACACATGGTCCCTTGATCTTTAGGACCAAATTGTCGTTGTTATCTAATAGGTTGTTTTTTTCATTAATTATCAATAGGTTATAGTACAAAAATTTTATTACGAATTAATTTATATATTCAAATCATGGTCTTATTTGTCTTCAAACAAACTATGAAAATAATTTAATATAATAGATTACAATAATTTATTATAATATTATAAATTATAATAATCATATCATTCTTAATTATAACCCCAGATCTAACCCTAATTCCAACCGATGTCCGTCATTGCCATCAATTTCGTCCTTGAAATAAAAAGTATGCATAGGCCCCTCGTCGTTCCCGAAACAAACAATGCTCATATATGGAAATACAATGCACTTGTTACGATCGTCTTCTAAACAGTGCTCCAAAAAAATCAAAGACGACAAAGGATCCGCCTCATCTTCGATGACTTCAACGTCCAAACAATGCGCGACTCAAATCCCTCACAAACAATACGCCATTTCGATCCCTTCTAAACAGTGTGTCCGGTTTGTGTCCGGTTGTTCCTCAACATGCCCATCGAAATCCAAAATCTTCTTCCAGTTAAGAGATACAGTGCCCGGAAGAAACAAATAGTGCTCAATAATTATGAAACATATAATACAAGTGACATTCAAATACAATTAGAAGGTACATCCAAACCAAGTTCTATACAAAAATCCCAAAATCCAAACCAAAACAAACCTGATTCGATCTAAAATCCCAAAACCAAATTAAACCCAAATTCAGAGTGTGAAAGGACCTTATGCCCATCGAGCGTCTATGTGACCGTTGATTCAAGCATATGGAACAACCGCAGTAGCATTAAAGACATACATAGCATCATTATAATTTGTATCAGAGATAGATGTGTCAGTATCATAATCTACTCCATATATGCTTGTACATTCGAACTCCATCTTGTTTTCCCGGTTTCTCCGATTTAGTTAACCAAATCCAAATCTAAATCCCTAGCGCACCGTTTCAAATCAATCGACCCTGTCGATCCCGTCCCTTCCTTGACAGTCGGGTGAGTCGTTGATCCGCAAACAATGCTAAGAGATCGATTTGATCTTTTTGATGAATCGCCTATTCTTTCAATTGACGGTCCCCGCCGAAGGCGTAGAGATCGACTTGATCCTTTCGATGAATTGTTCAATTAATGCTTTGCTCCGAACGAAACCATTCATCCCATGGCTGCCTCCGAACGCCTTTCTCATTGAAGGCGAAACCAAACCCTAAATTGAAGGAGAAGATTAAAGTTTAATGATGATATTCACTCAAGAATAAAACCAAACGCGCCCCTGCTTCGCTGTTCGAGCCACGACCTCGTTTTCCCTCTCAATCGACACCATCGATTTTTTCAAAGCTTATACTTTTCAATGACAGCCACGTATCTCAGCACTATCAGGGGGAGAGCAACCCCAGGTTGAGGATGAAGGCTAGGAAGAGGAGGTCGGTTTCGGGTAGGAGCAGCGATCGAAGCGTGTCCAGGACGGGGGAGACTTTATATTTCGATCGGCAACAAAATCAGGAAAAAAGCACTAAATAAACAAGAAAATTTTCACTAAATGGAAATGGAGATCGATTTCGAAAAAAAAAGGAAACACTTGATTTCAAAATCAAATCAAAGTAATCATATTTTTTTTTTTTACAATTGGATTTTGAAGCTACAATTCTAGATCGATTTCGAAGCTACAATTTCTTGTGTTGCGTTGATTCTGATGATATCGACACGATCAAAATTAGATTTTCAATGATATCTAACAATAATTATCTTCTTTATTTTGGTTCAATGGGATTTTATGCATTTTTTTCCTATATAAACAACTTAATCCTACGCGACTCTCAATCCTAGGACTAATTATCTCATCTTTCTCCCTCATTAATTAATCCCTCATGTAAAGGATAAAGTTAATTAGGCGAGATAATCGATCATATTAGCATAACAAGCATGAAATAAAGTGCTTAAAGGCAATAATTAGTTCTATGTGTGTTTGTTTTGTGGATAAGATAAGGTGGATTAGTAAGCGTGGAACTAATAATCTTAGGATTAAATAGTACATTTTAATGTTTTAGTCTTGTGTTTGTTTATGATCGGATAAATGTTGACGATAGGACTAATTAGTCCAGTCCAACCTCCAAATCTAACACACAAACATAAGACAACGTTAAACTAGATTCTTTGCTTTACAAACAGTTAATCCCATGAGATTATTAGCTGTGGGACTAATTATCCCTCCCCTCCTCCACTAATTAGCCCCTCATATGAGGATTAAGTTAGATAGATAACACTAATTATCCCTTTCTCTTGCATTATAAAATATCAAAACAAACATGGGATAACAAGAGGGACTATTAATTCTATCCCATCTTTTTAACCCCAAAACAAACACACCTTACTAAATGTACTAACCTTGATTATGAAATCGATACCAAACCGATATATATAACTTGGAAAATGTATATGTATTAGAAATGACTGTGTTCTATGATTTTGATATATCAGATTGTGACTGTAATGCGATAATTGGTTTCCACTTTGGTGTGAAACTAGTGTTATTGGAATACTAGTGTCATAAGATTTTGGTTTTAGACGAAGACTTTTCCGTGATCTTGAGATTCCGAATCGGTGGAACCAAGATCGTGACAAAAAGGTCGAGATTGATGGTTGGTTTAGGTTTCGTTGATCATGACTCGAAATGTGGAATGAGGTTAAATTTCCATGATAGTCTTTTTTCATTAGGAAAAATCTTCGATGGAATATTTGTACTGAGATGACCATATCAACATTCGATATCATGTCATGTATTTGGTTCAAATCAAACAATCACACAAATATGACGAAAATCACTTGACAAAACTTTCATAGAACAGACACCGATATATTTACACGATAAGTGTCTGATGATACAACAAAGATTACAGGATGAGTGTCTGATGATATGACACCATAGACTATGAGGATAGATACTTATTTGAAGACAAGCACGACTCTCCTTTTTCTCTCGTCGCTTCTCATTTTTTAGGCAACAAAAAAAGCATCACCGATATCTTGAGCAAATTAGCATGCATATTACACTGGCATCAGAGGACTTAAGAGGACCAAGACGATATCTCGAGTACAAATATTTACAAAACTGTGCGCACCAAGTTTCAGCCAACTCATGGTATACATGCTCGCTCAACGATGCTTGCTCCTGGTGTCATCACTGTAAAGCCTGCATATGATCAATAATGACTACTGTAAGTTAACTAACGTCGTAGCGGTGGGAAACTTTGAAAACCAAAACCAGTTTTCCAACTCCAACAGTCTGCAATAGACGTTTTATATGGTCACGAGGTTAATCGTTACACCAGATCAATTCCGGACAATTACTTGTTATTATCCTCAGCACATTCGTCCAACTTGGAGCAACTCTTATGTTCTCGATTATTTGGGTATCAGCGTGTTATTGTTTTTAAGATATCTGTCCAATGTCACATTTCGGCTCTAGTTCGGAGTTTGCGAACCTTGATATTTTTGTCTTCACTCCTTTTTCCTTATATCTGAAGTACTGTATCGAACATGTAAATAGGATCTCATCATCCAAATAGATTTCGATCCTCGAACAAAAGAACATCCCATGTAATAACATTAGCTTGATAGATTCTACACCAAGGTGTATGCCATGATGCTTCTTTCTTATCACCTTAACCCATTTTTAAGTCTTACTAGTCCGATTCGATGATCGGGATAATCAACTCAGTTAGCCTATTTGATTGATTAGAGTTAAGTGAAAGTACCAGTCATAGACAGTGGGAGAGCTTGGCTGAGGCTTGTCATAGTACTCATGAGCACCAACAGTCCTGGCGTTGAGATTGCTTCCAGGATTGAACATGCTCCGCCAAACGTTATCCTTCTGACGTGCCGACGACGGCGTGCCCGGGGTGGTCGGTGTCCCTGGGCATTGACAGGGGCTCATGCTCATGCTCATGCTTCAGCCTCAACCGTTACAAGTTCAGTTAAGAGTAATTTTTGGAATACATTTGCACAGCTACACCAATGACAGAGAGTCTGGTAACCCAGCATCAACATCTAGCAGCTTAACACGTTGGTACTTGATCATTATGGGCTGCTAGGACCAAGCCACATGCTTGTGAAAGCATAGTATCTTGTCATCTGGGTTCCGGATACAGGCGACAAGGGTGTCCAGATCTCGGGTAGACATATGAGTTCATTCCAGTGAAAGAAAAGTTCCCCAACCACAACATCAAGATAACCACTGACGGACGGACTAAGGAGGAAACCAAGTCACCGACTTGCAGCATAACAGACTTAAGAAGCTCCAGTGGCCATGCAACTCTAAGCTAGAATTGAGGCGGAATGACGAATTTCATTACAAAAATATATGTAACCGACCAACATGGAAACAAAATGAACTTCTGTCATCTACTTCAATACTTTTTTTTTTTTTTACCACTTAAAATGCCTGCTAAACATCTACTTCAATACTTGGTAATTCACTAAAGCATTATCATGCAAAGATGTTCCCAATGGAAGAGTCATGACTAAAACCACCTACCCTATTCAAAGGATTATCCTGATTTGCATCAAACTACTCTGTTTAGGTCAGGGTAAATACTAGCCCTATCTTCATGTGAAGTCAAGAAAGCCATCATATAAAAACACATTTAACTTATCCTTGCAACTCTACCCAATGCAATTTTAACTCGCTCATTAGCTTTCATATTACCCCTCCCCATCAGAGCTAATTTAATTCATGGAGACAAACCCATTTACTTAACAAACTTGCTCACAATCTTCTTGACCCAAAAAACCAAAACAAAAAAAGAAAAAAAATATTCCTCTCAGATATTAATTCTGCATTTAAACAAAACATACCAACAGTATCATATCAGCCAAATTATGTTTGCTATATAATCAACCTAAACATAACAGGCAAGTTAAATATTACTCCTTTGCTTCATAAAAATAACAAGCAGGTAAAACATCAGTATTAAAAAATCGTTTAAAGAAACTCTACTATCTCCTTTGCTTCATTTTATGGTTCCGCTATCATTTGTACCGTTACTGCCAACAAATTGCTCATATAAGATGCTTGCTGACTAGTGATTCCAGTTGTTGATTAGAGTTCCAAGTTATTTGCAATTTCAAGTCTTAATTAGTGATTTCAATCTGTGTGCCCGATTCTGTCTTTTATGGTTACACTTCAAGTTCATTTATGGTTCCCTTCAAGTTCTTGTATGAACAGGACAAAGACATAGAGAAATCAGTTAAATCAACCTCTGTGGGCTGAGGTGATACAAATCAGTATAAGATACAATACAACGATTGAGATGCTGGAGGTTGTTTGTAGCTCAAGAAAGTTCTTAAATTAGCCATAATTGAACCACTACCACTTAACTAGAGAAGTGAGAAACCAGTTCATAACAATGCGCCACAAATATCAGCGTAATTGATTTCTCTTCCAATTTCTGACGAGCTTAATTCCACACTTCTATACCTTCAACATTCATCCAAATTCAAGGGGAATTCGCCTTATGGTTTCTCTATCTCCATATATTAAGGGATACTTTTGTTTCTTTATGCTGCAGTAAGAAAATACTACCATTCTTGGATCACCTGGAAAGTGGGGAGTCCAATATGAGAATATACTAACTGCTAACTGCAAAGTATTTAGCCAATACTTGTGCTTCATAAAAATCAGCGCTGTTAGGAAATGAGGGATCATCTTTCCTTAGAGAGCCCCAATTCAATGATTCAGAACTTATAGAAAAACTCGACTGTGATACTTCAGGATAGCATCAGGTTAATACCAAGGCAATTTAAGTTCCTCGCTAAATACTTCTTTTGGGGCAAACCTTTCTTTGATTACCAGATCAAAGTTAACCCTGCCGTAAAAAGCAGGGCAAATTCGTGAAGATGTCTTGCCTTGAAATCATACTTTATGGGAAAATGATATTTTCATACATTTCATATTGAGAAACGTTTTTGTCTTTTACTTGGCATACTCCTATACACAAACTCTATTCCGATCCTATACACAAACAAGTAGAAGGCAAGACACATCTTCCTCAGAGTCCAAAATCACGTATGATGTAAAAAGCTGGCTTTGATACTAATCCTCTACATAGCCTAAACAGGTAATCACAGAGAAGCCAAAAGACAATCTCGCCAAAGTCCTAAGAATAGCCTTTTGGATCTTTCATTCATTTTATAAAATATCCAATGAGAATGTAAGAAATAGAGACTTCCAAAATCACCGAAAGAAAATCAAGCCAAAATTTCCACATCTAATTATATAAAAGGAAATTAGAACTAAATAACAATTTCAAAAAGGTTGGGTAGCTCGATGACATTTCTTACTTTCTCGACATTAATATGATCTCGAAAGGAGTATTTGAGTCCAACAATGAGTGATGACGAATAAAATGTTCTCACTTTCGGATTGGTTGCAATAAACATGAAGCCCTAAAGTAAGATTTGCATACAAATTATACAATAGTTTACAACCTTGTATGCATTCAAAAAAAAGATTGTCTAAACCTTGCTGATAATTGTAAGAAATAGATCGTTTTTGCAACATATGTTTCATCATACACCAAGACTGAATCATAGATTAACTTTAATCATTTATGATCCTCTTGATAATTCAACCATAAAGGGGAGAGGAGGGGAAGGATTTGGGTGGGTGAAATTGTGATATTTGTGAGTTTATGAGGACATAGGGAATGTGTGTGAGTAAAGTAGGAGTAATTCTTCTCCCAAAAGTAAACCCCCCAAAATTAGGGGAGGGATAGTTGGTGAAATAACAAAATTATCCTCCCCTCCAAAGGAACAAAATTTTCAATATGATGAATTAAGGGCAAAATGATAACTTAATTACTTTACTCTACCTTCTTTTTAACTCACAAACACAAAGAAGTGAAGTAATCTAATTGTTAGAATATTAAATTTAATGAAAAGATTTAATTAGATATTATTTTGTATTAGAATATTCTTATTTTCTACTTTAGAATAATTATTTAGATATTATATTTTTTAATTATCTTATTTTCTATTGTAATCTTTTCATAAGTTGTACTTGAGTACTCTATAAATATAGAGCAAGTCTTTATCAATAAAATCATCCAATTCTCCTTTCATATTTTGTTTCGTAACATGGTATCAGAACTATCGATCCCGATCTAATTTATTTTGCTTACACCGTTGCAATGGGTGATGAATTTCGTCACCAACTGGACGAAAATATGCTTGTTCTTCTACCTGAAAATGTTTGATTTTATTATTGTCTACATGTCTGCCTAGGCTATTCGGTTACGATTTGTTTGCCCGCTTCTCAAGACTATTAGGTAATATCTACTTGGCTATCGAGAGTATTCGGTTATTGTCTGTCTTCCTATCAAGGTTATATAGTTATTCTCTATCTGTTTGTTGAGACTATTCGGTTACTATCTGTATCTTACTGCTATTGCATACTAATGCTACCGTCACTACTACTACCTATTATTGTTACTCCTACTTGTTACTATTACTATTGTTGTGGCTTCTTGACAAGTTGAAGATACTTTAATTTGAGGTTAAGTGTTACAATATTATATTAGGTGAAATTTTTTTTATTAGATATTATTTTATATTATAACATCCTTATTTTCAACTCTAGAATAATTATTCAGATATTATATTTTCTAATTATCTTATTTTTTATTGTAATCTTTCCATATATAATAATTGATCACTCTATAAATATAGAGTAAGTTTTCATCAATAAAATCATTCAATTCTTTTCTCATATCTTATTTTGTAATACTAACTTTTCTTGCTAAACTCACAAAGAAAGAAAAAATAAATTTATGTAATCTACCTTCTCTTTCTTTCCTTAACTTCACCTTCTCTTCCTTTACTTCACTTCACCTTCCCTTCCTTTCCCTCTTATTAAAAATTGCAAACGGAGACTTAGGGGTTTGTTGCTAGGGGGAGAAGGTGTATCGTATGTGTAAAGCTTTCTATAGACCTAAACAAGCTCTATGTCCTTGGTTTGGTCGGTTCAATGAGGCCTTTTTTTTGTTTCTTCTCGTGTAAACATGGTGTGTATCACTCGATCTTCAATAACTCTTTTTCTTAAGGTTTGCTTATTTGGTAATTTATGTGGATGATATTATTGTGATTGGAAGAGACGCGAATAATATAAAATGAGTCTAGAGATTTTTGCTGAAGGAGTTCAAAAAAAAAAAACTGTCGATATTCTTCGAATTTTTTCTTGGCATGGAAATTGCTTTTGTAAAAGACAACATTGCTCTCTCCCATCGAAAATATGCTCTTGGCATTCTTTAGAAGACATGTTTACAGGATAATAGGCCATGCGATGCTGATGGATCCGATAGTAAAGCGTGATCATAAAGGAGAACTTCTACATGGCCAAGAAAAGTATCGTTAATTGATAAGAAAGTTGATTATCTTACCATAACATGACCCTGTAAGTGTGCTAAGTCAATTCATGAGCTCTTCTTATACTGTTCATGGACAAGTTGTACCACAAATTGTTCATTACTTCAAAGAAACTCCAAGTCAAAGTGCTTAGTTTTGAGACTGGCATTTGGACATACATGAATATGAAGAGCTTGAGAATTCGAAGTCATTCGAGGTAGTTCAATATTATGATACAAATTCGATGAGCTGCTCCATAGATTGTAGATCCACCTCATGATATTATGTCTTCTTTTGTCGCAATCTTGTATCGTGAATTTTTTTTATAGAAAAAAACCAATGGTTTTGCAATCTATTACGGAGCTTGAATGTCGTACTATGACAAGTGCTATAAGAGAGGTTCAGTGCATCCAGATGCTACAACAAGTGATTCGATTATGTATGATAGGATCAGTTGTTCATGGTTGTGATAATCAGTCGGTCATTCACATTACAACCAATCCAATATTTCATGAACGAACGGAGCATATCAAGGTGGATACTCAATTTGATCAAGAGAATATACGAGGTTACAATACTTTCCTAACCACGATTGACGACTTCGAGAGGAACACTCATAAAAATCTATTGAGAGAACCTTTTTTTGTTGTTATTGAATAGTCGAAAACCCCTCATACCCCATATATCGATTATACCTTACTAAAGTGTGTTACATAATGAAAGTCTCTTGAAATTTATGCCACAAGCATCATTCCACATGATGTGCCTTGCATAGTGTATAGCGTAATTCATAACTCCACGTGAGCAAGCCTTTCGACGAGAACTTGTTGAGCGGACCCCAAACGTATTTATGCGAACATCTCTTCAAATTTATACCACAATCATCATTCCGCATGATGTGCCTTGCATATAGCGTAATTCATAACTCCACGATGAGATTGTATTAGATTAACGATAATTTTTTACGTCATTTTGTCAAGTAGAGTTGACTACGTGATAAGCTGCTCCCCTCCTGACCGTGAGGTCAGGGGTTCAACACCTATTTAAAAATAGAGATACGACAGCGTATATCATTTTGTCTTACAAGAATATCTTCCTCACACCTTACACTTAACAGGATTATGTGCATACATTACTTTCCTTTTCTTTTTTTTTACTACTTCAATTTGGAGTTACCTTTTATCTTAAGATATGTACATGGTCAAGGGTACTTCTCATGCAATTCTTGCTTGTCCTTGTTGTATGAGTCCAAGAATCATGTTCTACGCTTAAAATTGTCCTTGTTTTATCGAAGGAAATGACCCTCAAACAAGCAAAAACATCACAACGAAGCTGTAATCACAAACAAAACTCAAGATACTAGTTTGGCATGAATTTTTACTCTCCTAATAAAATGCACTACAGCTTTGAACGGTCGAAGAAGATGCAGCAAAAGAAAATTGGAATTTAAAATACCAAGCAGCTGCAATACATGGGAGAAAAAAAGCATTTAGTACCTTATGCCACATATGATTCATATATCCACCTTGAGAATGATGATTTGTGAAGAAATGAAGCAACATAGCCCATGAGCGCGATCTGAAAACACAATTTTGCATCATGTTCAACTAATGAAATGATAGCCAATGAACGAAGATATGCAATTGGCAACCAAGCATCACACCTAAACGTAATAAAAATACTGGTTCAAGAAAATGAAAACAGTTGCAAAAGTTAAAATAGCATGGCAATGTCTCGCACCAAGAATGTGATTATCGTACAGGATTTGCCTTAATAAAGTCGTTATAAGGAGATTTGAGGTTGTTTTATGGTATTTTTAACTTTTTCATGTGTTTTTGAGTGATTTAGAGTCATTTTATGGCTCTTTAAAGAGAATCTTATGTCTTGAAAAGCTCGAGAAACACTTGGCTATACACTTCTAATTCAGCTTTGTTCCACGGTAAGTAAGTGGCTTCTAGTTGCCAATGATTAAAGCAACGATCTTCCAGCAAAGCCTATAAATTAAAAATGCACTAGTCTACATGCACTGCGTTCGCACACCCCAGAAAAGAACAAACAAAGTACAGGGATTAGTAGGGGGCTTCTAGTTGTCAAGGACTATAACAATGATCTTTCAGTAGAGCCGATACTTCAAAGACGCACTAGTTTGCATGCACTGCACTAACAGATCGCAGAAAAGAAGAAACAAAGTATTACAGGAAATCCTTCAATACTGAGAAAGCAGTTTGAAGTCAATATCAGTTTAATTTCCCGTTCTGACAACCATCAAAGATAGCATCACTTTGAGCGAGCATTTAGCTCATGAAACCAGGCTTCAACAATAAGAAAACCACATTTTCTACAACTACCTGCAAGAGGATTAGCTTCCTTACCAAAATGACCATTGTTGGTCAATCGCTGCACATCCTCACTAAAAAGCCAGTATAATTCCAACAGCTGAAGTTCAAGTCTCTCGAGGAGGGAAAGGCAAAGTTTTGAGAACAAGTGAACTACAACAGATAGTTCCTCAGAACCTTGCAGTCTCGAAAATTATCTACTGAGCTATCATAAGGCAGCTGAAGATATTAGCCAAAACTCCCTGCTAAACGAACAAGCATAATTACTGTACATAAAACCACATCCTCAATACCCAAGCTTGTATTTCTCAAGATACCCCTGCACAACAAAAGCCAGTTGTTAGCTAGAGAACATTGAGTGGTACCTTAAACAAATCTGATATAACTGTATCTAGAATTTTACCTCAATAAGCTTTGACATTTTTGTTTGAGAAGAAATAAGGTACTGTTTCACTAGATCTGGAGTATTTGGAACTTGACTAGGCAGAAAACTGCTCACAACCTTTTCCTCCACTTTCTGCACAATCAATTTATAAGCATCCTTAGTCAAATGGCCCTCATGCCAGAAAGGCTTCATCAACTCCTTCACATACTCTATCACAGATCCACGGAAATACTTCATGGCTCTTAATTCCCTATGCATTTCTTCATATTCATCCAGCTCCACATCAGCACTACCTATAACCTTATCCACCTTCGCTTCTTTGTAAAGTATCTCTCTATCAATTTGATTTTTGGAATGTGTGGCATCGTCCATTCTTATACCTTCTGATTTCTCTCTGACTCGGTTAGGAGAGATTCCTTTAGTCGTAGC
This sequence comes from Drosera capensis, assembly GCA_001925005.1. Lineage (NCBI taxonomy): Eukaryota > Viridiplantae > Streptophyta > Magnoliopsida > Caryophyllales > Droseraceae > Drosera > Drosera capensis. The sequence goes on from LIEC01007577.1 coordinate 92,016, forward strand.
ACCTTTATTTTGTGTTTCTGTCGCAGAAGTGGCCACTGATTCTGCTTCTCCCACAGGCCCACATTTGCTGCTTCCATGATAGTTTTTGTCAACTTTTGATTCTGACTCTGCTTCTGCAGGAAGACTTGAAGGCCTGAGTAGTTTACTCCTGGCGTCAGGCTGGTCAATGCTGTCGCGAAGAGGATCATAGTGACCTCCTGGAGATGATCTGCTCAAAGAAGGAAAGAAGTGAGATGGCCGAAAAGGGACAGAGGGCTCCCAATTGTATGGAGTAAATCTAGCCCTATAGTCCGCGAGCTCTGGATCATTGAAACTAGTAAGCGGTGGCTTTTGGGAAGTAGAAGCTGAAAAAGGAGATGAGTTATGCAGCAAGGAAGATCTAAGAAAACCATCTTCTCTTTCCCCATTAGTACCCATTCTTGGATAGGAATAGCTAGAGGAACAGTTTCTAAGGCTTGAAAAATGTTGTCGATCCAGAGGAGAGCCAAAAGATGAACTGTCATCACCGGGCATGAATCGGCCAGTAACTTCATCCCATCCTCTAGGATAAGAAGATAGCCCACTGCTGGCACGATTTATTGATGATACACCATAGGCACCAGCGAAAGATCTATGTCCCATGAACCTGCTGCCCCCACCAACAAAAGCACTGCCGTTAATAGAAATTGGCTCAGCTGCAGAATAGTCTTCTCGATTATCTTGACCATATTCCTTAACCAATGCAGTATACCAAGACTCATCTTTGCGCAAAGGTAATTTCTCAGAGGACAGGCCTGAAGAAGAAATGCCTCTCTCAGAGAAGGAAAATTTATCCTTTCCATGTTCCCCAGAGGAGACTGATCCAAATGCAGAATGGGCCTCATCTTTGGCACCCTCATGTTCTTGTTGGGACTCGGAAGCAAGCACTTTTGTTCCTTCTGCATTGTCTCCAAGACCTGTGAAAACAAACCCATCAGGGGCATCAGCTTCAGGAGGTTTTCTACAATTCATCATGTACCTCTATTGGAATGAAAATTACTTATTAGAGAAGCTCTACCTGCTTCTGGCTTTCGGCTGCTACCGCCTTCATGAACTATGACATGAAGGAATCTACATGACTTGCCCTTGATACACCAACCTTGACGAAAGAATTCACAGACCATAGCTTGCCTTTTATCTCCAACCTTTAAATCATCACCTGGGGAAAAGCTCCTTGGCCTTACCTGGGGAAGAAAAGATCTAGAATTCCTACAGTTAGTGTTCTGAGATATACCATAAATATTTCTTCCTCGACTTCTGAAAAACTAAACAACATAGTATCATTGCACCTCAAGGAATTCTGATTCAACTCTTTTGACAGCATATCGGGTTGCCGAACTCCTTGGGTAGCGCGTAGATCATTTAACTTGTTATTTTCTAGAGGAACTGCATCATTAACCTTCTGACCAGAAAGAGGAGATAGTTCCACATCCATGAATGTACGTCCACTCAGTTGAGCACCAGAAAGAAGATGCTGTTCCTTCTGGACACTAACAACTTCGGCATGAGTTGCTTCCGTTTTCCCATGAAGATTGGGATCTTCAACATCAGGACAGCTCGTGTTGGCCGCTTCCCTTCCTAAGTAGGACCATGGATTAATATGTCAAGATTTCAAGATACAAATCAACAACAGAACCTTGGAAAAACCAATCAATAGCTCAACATTTCATCATCTATTTAGGACAGCATGCAGCAAAATTTGCACCTATTCATTGCATGCCTATTAGCACCAATGAGTCTTACTTTCATCATATATCCAACTCCAACATTACAAAATCGGAAATACTTTGCTACTGCAGCAACAATGTACTGGCTGTATAAGTTCTACAGGATATATTCATACTGTAAGTTGACAATATGTTTTATATGTAGATGGATGTGTACAATCATGTTTTAGGCATAACACACATCTATTATCTAACAGTATCAAGTAATCAAGTTACAGCATAAATTTATCAACTTTCATTAAAAACTTATCAAATCAAATTTGCAGTACTTGAAACAATGACAGCATGCCCTTAAAAAATTAGGCAGGAAAAAGTCATCTTAGGGCCTGTTTGTATGGGTTTAAAGTGGGTAAAAATCAGTTTTAAGCCAAATTTTAATTTGGACAAATTACATAGAACTACAAAAAACCAAAACTAATCCCAAAAAACTACACGGAAAAACATATTTCCCCAAAACTATAATTTTTAGGGGACCACATATTCTCCACACATACACACACTCTCTCTCCTATCTCTCCCTTACATCAATTTCATCCTCATCGTCATTGCATCCTCCATTTCATATAACTTCAACTTCTTCTTAATGTCATCCAACTCAAATCAAATACATCTAGAAAACCACAAAGATTCGAACCATCCGAGATTGGAAGCAATCTCTACGTTTAGTGTTTGTGGATTGAGATATTAGGGTTTTGAGATTCAATTTTTGTCATAGATGGAATTGTCGTTTTTTATGGGATGTATTGATCCATCTTCCTGTTTGAAAGCTATTTTGATTTTCAATCAGATAATTGTATGAAGGTGACGTGTTTTGGAATCAATTGTTTTTTTATATTGACGTATTGTTTTTTTATACAGACACTTTTTTTTCGCTTTTTCTTATGAAGGAAAACACAGAGCACCAGTTAAAAACACAAAGTGTCGGTTAAAAAAATACAAAGCATCTTTTGTTTCTTCCTTATCCCTTCGTCGAGTATGTTTTTCACCGTATCCACGCCATACTTTCTCACCATGCAAGGGCCTATTGTCGACGAACAAGAGCTACTCAAACAACAATTGATTTGTATTGTTTTGGATTGTTGTTATTGCTGTGTTTAATAAAGAAAGGCGATGAGAAGGCGTTATGGTCGAGGACGTGAAGGAAGGAGAAAAGGAGAATGAGTATGACGACAATGAGATTGACAAGGATGATGATGAAAATGACGACGAAAATGCAGATGAGACATAATTGGTTTTTTTTGTCGATGGAGAGTAGAGGAAAGAAATCCTTTTTTTATTGTTGTATGTTTTTGGAATAATTATTCCTTATGTATCTTTTTGGGATTTTTTTTTCAATTTTTTGTATGTTTGGATAAATCCCCCTTTTAATTTAGATGAGAGTATTTGCCTAAACTTATAACTGCAACTTTAAGCAAGTCTTTTTGCTTATTGACATAAGCCATTTGAAATTGTTTTACTCCTTAATAGGGAAATTGGCTTTAATCAAACAAAATAACTTAAAAGCTATTTTTTTTTCCAACGCTAAACAACTTATTATAAAATTAATATGCAATGGGAAATGAGGTAGATGCTCCCGAGCCCTTTAGCTGCTAATCCTACCTTGGAAATCGAAATGTACTTTATTATCGCTTACGATAAGTCATAAACACTTTTAAACACTTTCTATCAACCTAGCCAAATGATCGCTTACAACAAACCATCCACATGATTTAAAAAAACACATCCATGTAATCACACCGGAAACGGTTTTACCGTCAATTCGTGGTGCTTTAACTTTACTATCATTCACGCAAGTGGAATGTGGTGTACAGTTGATTTTTTTTCTTCTTCAAGCCAAAATCATGAAGATAATACTCAATATGCTGTGATTTATTATGATAAGCCATACACTTTTAAACACTTTCTATCAACCCAGTCAAATGATCGCTTACAATAAAACCATCCACATGATTCTTTTAATTTTTTTAAAAGCCATCCATGTAATCACATCGGAAACGATTTTACCGTCAATTCGTGGTGCTTTAACTTTACTATCATGCAAGTAAGTGGAATGTGATGTATAATTATTATTTTTCTTCTTCTTCAAGCCAAAATCATGAAGATAATACTTAATACACAAATTTAAACAACAGAAAACCAAGTTTTTATCTCATTGTAAGGAGTCAGCTACATGGATATAATCATGTCATTCTCTTTGGTACCGTGTGATGCCCACCTTGACTCATGCTATGTTGTATCATATTTTAGAGTTATCTTCAAGCTCTTCTAAATTTATTGCATATCATCTCTTATCCATGTTGAAAAAGGAAAAAATTTCATTAAGTGTTGGTTGTCGCCAATCAATGCATGCCCTTGTCATTTTATCCGGACTTGGGATCGATTAGGGATGGGAATATAATCTTAAACCTACAAAGGTTTAAGAGATGTTGGGATGCAAGACAAGGATTTCTCAAGAGGTCGTCTATCTTAATACTTCAATACGATTCTTGCCAAGAAATATGATTTCTCAAAATTTTGCCCGTCTTCGAAGTTTTGATGGGTTCTAATGCCTAGTGTTGTTATGGTCGCACCAATGAGACAGATCATATGGACCAAAATCCAAGGACATAGGGTCAAATTGGACAATGAAAGTACAATTGGAATTTGGCATAGGATCAAAAAATGATTTGTATCGAACCTTGGGAACATGTTGATGGATGAATGATAAAAATTAGGGTTGTGCATATTACGGAATGATTACTGTATTTAATTAAAAATTAGGGTTGTGCATATTACGGAATGATTACTGTATTTAATTATTTGTTACCCAATACTTCAATACGAAAATTACAATATTTCTATCGAACCTATAAACCAAAAACAAATAAAACAAGATAGTACTAGCAAAATCCGATTCCAAAAATAAACAAGATGACATATTATCAACACAAACGAAAAAGGGCTTCACGTGGAACTCTGCTTCATCACCCAAAGATTGTAATCATGCAATAAGGGATCACCTATGGGTCGTCCCACTACACATAGCATCTAAACATCTAAATAAATAAATAAAAATCCATCTATTTCTACAGTAATAGAATGACCATTTGTTCTGCATCCAATAGGACTCTTACTACACGAGTAATTCAAAGTAGGCATGCACTCAAATCTCATGTTTCCAAAAAAATTTCAATTCATCCTGCATAGCTTTACACCACAAACCATTGAGAATTTATCTAATAATGCGCTATAAATTCCAAAAGAAGTAAAAATACAAGTTTGCAACAAAGAATCCTCTTCGTCCAAATTTACTATGCTATCAATTGAAGATGTTTCTGCCGACGAAATTGATCCAGAATCACATGTCAAAATTAATTATCCACGGATTTCCCAGAAATGGTGCGCAGAGTGCTTACGCGGGAAAATTGAACTCTATATAAGAGAACATTTCATCAACTTCAACAACAGAAACATCAACAGTTTAATTAGGAAACTAATAGTTTAATTAGGAGACTGGATTAACCTTTATGTCCTCATCAGATAGATTTCACCTATTTCCCTAGAGCCAGTTGCCATTCACACACTTGGATTCAAAATTCTCGAGAACACAATCAAATGTATCCGAACAACATAGCAAGAACCAATCAAAATAATCACAGAATAAAAACTGATCAAATGACAAATCCAGCAAAAAAAGTACAAAATCAGCACATAGAAGTTCTCAAATTCGATTAAAAGATACCGATGCAAACCAACCTTTAGCCTCATTCTCCTCTTTCAACCAATCCGTTCCTCCGTGATCTTTGTTCTCTCCTCTATCTTCTTCTTCCTCTTCTTCCACCTCCTCAGGCTCCTCCTCTTCCTCAACCCCTACTGTTACACCTTCTTCCACATTCCCTATCAACAAAAACAACACACACCATAGTAATCAATCAACCTAGAATCACAAACAAACAAACTTCATCATCATCACACTGAAACTCAGAATCAGAACTCAAATCACACACACAACAAAAACAAACCTTTCTCCTCATCCTCTTCAACCACTAGCGAAAGTAATCCGCCATTCATCTCCTCGTCCTCTTCCGCCTCTTCTCCTTCATCACCTCCTCCTACCTCCTCTTCTTGCTCCATCAAATCGCAGAATCAACCAATTCAGAATCACAAACAACTTAATTCAATCACATTAACACCAAAATCAAAACCACAAAATCACAGAATCAAAGAACTCAAAACCCTACCTGCACCCTCATTCTCCTCTGCCGCCGCCTCCGCTCCTTCTCCACCTTCCCCCTCACCTTTTCCCCCTTCTTCTTCATCCTGCACTTCAACCTCGGTCTCCTCTTCCACCTCGACCTCCTCCTCCACCTCCTCGTACTCTTCCACCTCCTCAAACTCCTCCTCCTCTTCCTCCGCCATCGGCGTCGTCCCCTTCATCGGCGGCGGAGAGCACAGCAGTGATTGAGAAAGGGGCTGAATTGAGGGGAGTTTTATAGTGGAGTGATGATGGAAAACGAACAGGGGTGGATTCTTCAACCTCATTTTTAATGTGAAGTGGAGTGGTAAGTTACATGTGATATGGGATGGGATTAGTCGGGGATTTATTGATATGTGATTTGATTTTTGAGTTTTGAATTTGGAGGTGAGTGAGTTCATGTCCTAGTGTGATTTGAGGGTGTTTGGAAATTGAGATTATAGATATTTTTCTAGTATTGAAGGGTGACAAGAATCAAGGATAAGATTAATGAGGTGTTCGTAAAATGGTATGTGATCAAAGATATTTGATATATTGATCTGTTTGAAGATTGTTAAGGTGATTTAAGGTGGGTTATGATCAATGTCGGAGTTCTGTTTTACGGTGCTCTGTTTTAGGTGTGTTTAAATGATGGGATGTTGATCACGTTGTATAAGATGGTATGTGATCGGAGTTGTTTGATCTGATTTGGGAATTATTAGTGGCAATGTCAGTAGATCGTTGTTTTATATCGAGATTGTGATGTAAGTATAAGGTCGATCGTGTGTCGTCATAATTACTTGATCTAACTGGAAGTTGTTATGATGATTTAAGGTGATTTTATTTTGTGTCGGAGTCTAGTTTGCGATACTCTGTTTTTCAATATGTTTCTTGATAAGATGATGATCACGACGTATACGATGGTATGTGATCGAAGATATTTGATCAAATCGGAATCACAATGACAGTGACGATCAAAGATAGTAGTTGTTTTATGTCGAAGTTTTGTGTGTGATGCTTTGTTTTTAAAATACGATTCACGTTCCGCGATAGTACTATTTTGATTGGAAAAAAAGTATGGTATGCAGGTTAGTGAGATAAAAGAGTGTGTGTGAATTTTTTTCACATATCGAAAGAATTAATTTTTGAATTGTATATAATTTAGGGATGAGATAATGATGTATAATGTAGTGTGTAATTGTAAATTCGTAATCACTTGATATGGCTGAGAATTATGGTGATGTTTATTGACTGTTGATTTTTATGTCGAAGTTAGGTATATGTTGCTATGTTTTGAATATGTTTTTAAGTAAACCGCAATGTAAGATTTATAATTTATGGCGCGAAATTAATATCATAAATTGCATAATTTTACTGTATCACGATTGAAATTTGTATCAGTATTGTATATGAAGATTGTATCAGTACTATCATGATAGATATAAAACAAACCGCAATCTTTGTTTTATGAAGATGGTATCACGATCTTGTTTGTATGGATATACAACCAAAGATAGATATGATAGTATAAGATTGCTGATCTTGTTTGTACTGATCTTGTTATACAACAATATTTTTTTTCACAAATTTATTTTATGGACCAAATTGATGGTATTATAAGATAACTTTTTGAATAACATCAAGCCAAGACTTTTTTTTTATATATATACATCATCCAATACCAACCACTCACAGGAGCACGATCACCTACTGTTTTCTTCTTTGCTGTGCTGTGCCGTTTCGAAATGAAAGCTTTGTTGTGTTTGGTTTTTCTTCATTTTTCATTTTTATTGTTTGGTGAAAGGGATAGATGGGCTTTTCTCATATCACAACACCACAACTGTGGTTCCTCTCCTCCACTCATATCAATTTTTTGAACAAAAATAATCTATAATGTCTTGAATGTAAAAAAAAAATACTTTGAAAATATAAATTTTTTAAGATTAATTTACATGTGTTTTTATCATACTAGTTATGCTTTTGTATTAAGACGAATATGTTTTTATCATATTAACTATGTTTCTAAATTAAATCGATAAGAGATTAAAGCTATATTCAAATGTTGGAGTTACACATAGGAGTCTTGACATAATCCCGTCTAATACAAGATTAGGATATAAAAAAGACAAACGTAGGTCTTGAGGTTATTTTTAAATATCTAACTCTGATATCAAAATCAAAAAAATGATTTATTATTAAATTAACTCAACTCAATACAACACGCAAAACATTATATTATAGGACTTTTGAAACACAACGATGGATACCAAACCCTCATATGATATGATTACTGATCATGAAAAAAAAAGGAAGAAATAAATAAATTCTTCACCCACGACCAAACTAGCCGTTGATTTTGTCTGCTTCCCCTTTTCGCACCTTCAAACTCATCTCAACACATCCACGCTTGATCGGAGATCTCACCGAGAATCTCATCGCCATTCGATCTACTCGTTCTCCGGTGTCTTGCGGCGATACCCTTGCCCCGCTGTAGCGACAATTAATCTCGTAGAATCGATTTTCTTTCTTCAATTACACCAGGGCGAAACCCTAGCGATGAGGCGGGAATGGAAGAAGAACAATCTGATCTGGACCAATTTTCATTTCGGGGTGACAGGAGTGAGTCCTTGAGGTAGAGATGGGAGTTTTGAACATCGCAGCTACATTTTCATTCGATTCTTATCTTTTTTCATCTCTATCCATATGGATGAAACCCTAGGGTCGCGATGGGGATTGTAGCGATCAACATGCTCTGATTGAGGTTATTTCTATGTGGTCGCTGGCCGCGTTCTAATGAGGATCGAAACAGATCCTATACAGTTGATCAGTTTGGATCAGCTGTTTTTGTGCGTCTCTGATTTGCTATTTTGATTGTTTGGTGGTGGTGCTGTTGCTGTTCTGCATAGGCTGTCACCAGTGGCTGCACACTCTGGCTGTTTTTGGGAAGAGTGGCTACATAATACGCTGTTTAGAAACATGGAGTGCCAAAGTGAGTAATGGTATTTATCTGGATTGACTTATGTGTTAGTATGTTCTTCTTTATCACTCTTTTGTACCATTCTGATGCAACCTTGGATGACTGCACAAAGAGGCAGGGAGTTAGACTAATTACTGACTATTCAATACATGTCTATTATAACACGGAAGAGTATAAGCGTGAATTATTAGTACACCCTCAGGGTGTACACCCCTCAAAAGTGTGGTGTTTGATTGTTGAAATGATTTTTAAGTAAAAAATTAATTAATTGTAGTTGATTTAGCTTAACAAATCAAACAACATGAAAGTGTTTTTTTTTTTTGGGGTACTCCAAATACTCCCGAATGTAAGTCTTCTAAACCTTCATGCCAACGTTGGATCATGCTCTAATTGGAAAGTATAACTTGCCGCTTCAAGAGATGGCTCCCGATGGAGGTGCTTAAACCTTTCTTGAAATTAGGTTTTTTTTTTTTATAAATGATCTTCACTGTCAAGAGTGGCAACTGTTACGATGGTGGTTCTCAAACCAGAGCATACTCGAGCTTAACTTCATTGAAATGTTATTAAACTAATCGCACAGCGCATGCTAGCTGCATAAGTTTTGGCCAGCGGTGGATAGCTCATTATGAACATGTAAGAGCGCCTGTTGGCTGCTTAAGTTAGTGAAAACATCAACCTTAAGCACATTAGTAAATATATAATGCGCTTTGGGCTTCTCCATATGACCTTGATAAGTGTGAATGTGCTATTGTACAATTTGTACTCTGATATAACAAGAACATCAACCCATTTCTCCTTGACAATGTAGTTGACTGTTGCTCAGAATCTCAAATATTTCCATTAATCCATCCTGAATGCAGATAAGAAGAAACGAAGTACCTACATGAATCTCTCCAAGTTTCAATTGCATTAGAAATGAGCCCCCTGCATATGGCGATCTCTTGCTGGGTCTGTATCGCAAGAAAGACGAAGCTCCCTTGCGCCAGCACACTTTCCATTTACATGTATCAAAGCTTCTCTAACATACAACGCAGGTAATTCCTTTCTTTTCCTTCAGCGATAAATAGACACCTGTTCTGATTTCTGAAGTTCTGAAATATGGAATGTGTTCACAAATGCTTTGAGAAAACACAGGTTCATATAACCAAATCTAACTAAAAGATCTTAAACTGAAATCTGCTGCTCCTAGAATTCCCCTTTCTTCGAGTCGTAGACTTCGTCTGAGTACACACACATTGCTTTGTCTTGAATATTAACTCTATCTTGTCTTCAATCTCCTTCATTGTGTGCTTTTCATCAACGTATTTTGCCTTCGTTTTTCCATTCTACCACCCGACGACTCCGAGGAAGCTGCAATAGGAATCGTCTAAATGTCATCCATGAGTTCAGAGCAATATATAAGAGAGGCCAATCCCTAGAAAACTAATTTGATGTCTGCAGAATCAGGCTAGTCCATCACTTGAATGAAATCATTTAGAACATCTAATAGGAGGTTTAGGAATTAGAATCTCCCGAAAAAAATGGAGACAAAGAAGGCACAAGGGGTGATCCCCCTAGCCCACAAATGCATAGTATCAACTGTTAGATGTAAATCGAGACTAATAATCTATCCTGTTATACCTATTGATAGCTAGCCTGTACCCTCACAGGTTTTGATCCCATCACCTTTAAGTATACTGTTGACATGAGTCGTCCATCACTGTACCGCCAGCTCTGTGGCAGATAAGGAAATTTGATAAGAGAAGGGAAGAAGGGTACCTGAGTGAACGAACAGCCATTTGATGGGAGAGGACATGGAAGAAGAAATGAAATCCATGAAGTAACACCACCATTCCTGTGCACCCGAGCACAAGCAATCCCATCATCATCTTTTCTTTCTTTCTTTCTTCTTCTTCTTCAATAGCAAACCCAGAAATCCCCTCTTATAATTATGTTATAAAAAATCTCAAATCTATTATTCACTAGCAAACCCAGAAATCTCCTCTTATAAATTATGTAGTAAAAAATCTCAAATCTATTCTTAAAAGGGAAGTTGGCCCATAAGTAGAAGAAAGGTTGCTTTTGCTTGGAGCTTCTATTTTCCAATCATGGAGTTCTGCAACAGTTGTTGTTGAAATAGGTAACATATTAATATATTTATTTTTTGTGTATAATGAGACCATCAGTTATTTTCAATATATCAATAGAAAATGGGAGGTGGGAAATCACTTTCATTATGATGTTGGCATGTTTGATGATTGGTCTGGCTAGCTAGGAGGACGGTTCCCCTTAATTGGCTTGAAAGAGGCACATTATATTAGGTTGAAGGGTGGGTGCTCCTTTTGGTTCTCATAATAAATTTAAATATAGTTTAAAATGGATGGGTGTAATTTGTGTTAAACTATTAAAAAATAGTGAGATCTTTGTAATAACTTGAGTTTTTTTTTATGACATTAGTTTGTGTCAGAACTGATACGACATAATATTATGAATTTGAATTATACAATCCTCAGTCAAAATTTGTCTAGACATATTGAACTAACACCATTATTTCTTCTTCTTCTTTTCTTTATTTTTTTTAATGAAGAACTAGCATCATTCTTAAAACTTAGCATATTGGTTTCTCGTCTAGCTCTCTGCTTTCACCCATTCGGTGCTTCTCTTGCTCAATGTGCATCTGAAAAATAATCAGATAGCTTTCTACTGGTTGTACGCAAGAATATGAAATGGTTTTAGTGGTCATATGCACATCGAGACTATACTTAGTACTAAAATTCTCCTGCGTCCATCAAGCTCGATTTAGTTTGTATAACCAGAGTCGGTTGGGACTAATCTTACTATGTTTTATTTGGATTTGACCAAATGTTATGTAGTTGATGCTGTTGGAGAATCCACAAGGCAGAAGACATTTATATTTTTATCTTGAAATCAAAGCACTTACCCTTGAACACATGAAGGGAGGGTTCCATCTAATAGTTTGAACTATATATGCCGATGGTTGGTTTGAACTATATGTGTATGCCTTATCATATGATACTTATCGTATACAATTTGACCATATAAATCTTGTCGAAACTATACAAACCGTGATGCATGTAAGTAACGAAGTGACTGTTTCTTCAAGATCAAGGACTAATACTGAAGTCCTGCTCCTCTTGAATCAGCTCATATCCCTTCATTCCATTGTTGTGCTGATAGGCATTTGCATTCTCATCCTCGTGAGCAAAACCATTCTTATTCTTCTCCTGATTCATGTCTTCTTCACTGTTACTGTAACTTGAGTGCTCGAATCTTGGACCAGTGCTATCAGAGTAAGATTCGAAGTTGTAATTCTCACTGTCAACGTTGTCAGTCTCCGCGTTCTGCTGTTGCTGTAGATTGTAATGGTCGACGAACTCTTTCCTGCCATATTCAGGGTTGTAGTAGACAGCATTGCTGTAAAAGTAGTGATCATCTCGGTCCTCGCCCTTGATAGTACCCTCATCCTGTTTTGTATTATCGGTGTTTACGTGGAAGAAATCCTTGTTGTCACCATTTGCATTGTAGTTGTTGAGGGGCACTTGGTAATGGGACCTGAACGGGAAGTTAAAGGAGCTGATGTAAGGAGAAAATCGACCACTCTGGTGGCCGTAGAGCCCGTAGCCCTTCTTGCTGGTTTGTGGTTTGGTAGTTGGCGCTTGTGCTTCTTGCGCATTGTTGTTGATTTTGCTTTCGTCGTTGTTGTATGTACTCTCACGTGTGATTTTGCTGAAGAATTTGCTTTCTCTTGCACTTGTGGTTTGCAGATACAAGATGGCTAAAAGGAAAAACGCAGCGAGGTGATTAAGGAAGTTTGCCATGGCGAAAGGGAAAAGAGAAGGTTGTGCTGTGTGAGTGATCTTCTTTGATGGCCTATTCCTTTATATACAGCAGCAGTTTACAGTCTTTCGTCATCGACTTCATCATCATTAGGTGCAAACCGGACAAGCAGGTGGAGGACGAGGTACAACTTCGATATCTTCCGAGTTTTTCAGGTAACATATAAATTCAACCCAGAAGATTGTCGTATCTCTACTTAGCACCATGATGTATCCCTATATGCAACGTTCTCTAAAGCGAAACATTGTTGATATACGAGTTATATGGTTTTCCTTTCAATTGAATCATACTTTGAAGTTAGAGGAAAAAAAGGTTAATTAGCAAGTATATAGACGAAAACATGGATTAAATTTTTATTAGATTAGATAGTTGTTTGGTCAGTGACATAGATTGTTTTAGGTCACCTACTTCATGGGCACTAAAACAAGTTAATGACCCCAAACTTATCTATTCTGGAGACGGTTCATTTAAGATTCAACTAACAAGAGTATACTTTCTTTGTTTACTTGGTCCAAATTTAGAACTAGACTACATTGAAACTAACCCTGCGATGGAACGTGTAGGGTGAGCGCGCAGGGAAAAGACTAACTAGTGACTAACGCTTACAGGAGTCGTTCGGTATATTACTATATGAAACCCTTGCTAGTAATATATTCCTTTAAGCAGAACCATTATCTGTCGTTTTTCGGTAGGCGACGATAGGGGTTCAAACCTTGTGTTTGGCATCATTCCACTCCAACACCGTCGAGATCCAGTCACCTGGATTTTCCACTGTTCCTGATACCATGGCTTCGAAGCATTTCTCTTGGTGCTGCTTGTTGAACACAATGTGTTAGGGACAGCCTTTATTGAGAAAAGTGACCTCTTAGTCAAACTCTTTGATCAAGGTTCACTAAAAAAAAACCAGGTTTAGAAGCTGAAATACTCAATGCTTATTAGGAATAAAATTATAAATATTTTCAAGCACAATGAAATTGGTGACTAATAAGTCTTTTTGGTTGCGAATTTTGTGACTAATTCCTATATTTAGTCGCTAATATGTAACTAAAGTCATTATTTGGTCACTAAATTTCCTGATTAAAATATTTTGAATGCAAAGTACAAGAGATTTGATCCCCAAAGTATTGATATTATCAGTTTTAAGAGGAATATTAGTGTATTATTAGTAATTTATTTATCTGTATTCACAAATTATTTCATTAAAAATAATACCGTTTTTACAATAAACTCAAATGACACAATTTTAGTGACTAATGTTGCAAACTAGTCTCCAATTTAGCTACTAATAAGTACGACAATCGCCTTTCTAGCTACTAAAAATTTTTCTTAGTCGCTAATTTTGCTACTAATTTATTTTAGGCTATGATTTTTCTACTAATGTAATTTTAGTCTTGAATTTTATGATTAATTGAAATGTTAGTCACAAATTTGACTACTAAGCCTTATTTTAGCCGTCAAATTTACGACTAAAAATTACTTTAGAAGCAAACTTAGCGACTAAATAAATTTTAGTCGTAGATTTTGTGATTAAAAAGTCATATTAATCATAACTTTTATGACTAAAATTTTCATTTGGTAGCTAAAGGCCCTTTTTTTTAGTGGTTTGGTGTTTTCCTTAGTCGTGTTACACTCCCGGAGGTGGTTCGATTCGAAGTCCTTGCATCAAATAGTGATCGAATAACACCTTAAGCAGCAGTGTTTGATCTAATCACTTGATTTTTCTTGTGATATAGCATCCATTTTACTCAATTGTTCTAACACTTAAGAACTCCCATGGCTACCCCTCACATTGCTGGAACAGTCGTTTATGCCAAGACTTTCCACTCAGATTGGTTGCCTGGCGTAATCATGTCTTCTCCAATGGCCACTGGTATAACTCCTGATCTCTTGACTGGTGTTAGATACCATTGCAATTATTTATTTGTGTGTTTTAAGATCATTTCATGACTGTTTTCATTATTTTTTTACGATTTTCAATTATTTTAGATTGTTATATGTTGCTTTAGCCTTTTCGTGTGTTTTTGATGGTTTGAAAATCATTTCAAAGATTTTTTTTCATTATTTCTTGTGTTTTTAAGATATTTGAGCTCATGGGAAGATGAATAGATTGAGATTGGAGCCAAATTTCGAGTAGAACAGAGCATAGTCGTAGCTGGCAGCTATGAAAATGGGTTTCTTTTTTTTTTTTTTATCGATCAACGTTTCTACTGTTTGCAATATAATCTGCACACAAGATCTGCCATGTGACTGCTGTTTGTACACACTAGTCTAAAATAATCACATTGTTACAGAGAGCGACGTTGTGAGCGAAGGGAGAGAGCCGACATTGTGAGCGACTTAAAATAGCATGGATAGATGATGCCTGGAGCGTGCAGGTGCCCACGGCACGTCACGAAGGCGCACGCTTCCTTGCCACGATCGCTGGGACGGCGTTCCTGAGCCCGTCAAAGCCCGAAGATTCAGTCGTCCCCTCGATCCGCATCGGTCCACGCCCCGAGCCGATCAGCGGACCGGCTTGTGGCCGTTCCACGTACAATATGCCAGCCCCCATCTGCTTCCCTCCCGACATATTCAAGCACTCTTTGACTCTTTTCAAAATCCTTTTCATCTTTCCCTCGCGGTACTTGTTCGCTATCGGTCTCTCGCCAATATTTAGCCTTGGACAGGAATTTACCGCCCGCTTGGGGCTGCATTATACATTCTTCCAAACCTGCTTCATCTGTTTCGACTCAATTGACGACAGACTTCCAACTTTTAGTTTCCCAGGTTACAACAGACCTGACCAACACCAGAACCTGCTTCCGAGAACTCTTTGCTTGGTGAACTACTCCCGTCATTCACATTCGTCGACCCATCCAAGTCATGGGTCATACTCGAACAAGAGCCACGAACGGGAAACACATGCTACATCGACGATAACCAACTTTGAGAAGAGAAAATCATCAACTATGCGTCTTGAACATAATCTAAGTATGATAAAGATGGATCTCCCGCTATGGCAAACCATGGATAAGATAGTAAATGATGCAAACCAAAACCACACTACCATGTTACACATTTGAAATTGTTGGTGCGTGCTATAATTCTCCTGAACAAAGCCAGTCCCCATGGAGACGATTACATGGACATGAAAAACTTAAAGACCCAACAGTACGGGAAATCGACCCCTAGGCCACTCAGAAGAGCGATGCAAGTCACTTATATCCTCTCTTATTGCCTCGTGACAAAAGAAATAACAAAGAACGAAACCCAAAAATTTACAAAAACCTGTTGAAATGAACGAAGGATACAGGAAACGTCAAATAAACCTAGGTTTAGGCATTGATGAAAAATTGGCGAGATGATCATGCCCTTGGATCCGGTGTGAACGATTTTTCTTGTGATCATCTAACCAAGTAGTGTCCAAAACCAACGGTAAGGCGCCATCATGGGAGAGGGAACTCTTAAACTGGTCAAGGATTTTCACAATCTGAGAGAACTCGGGCCTTTTCTCCGAATGCGTGGACCAACAATGCTCGATCAAGGCTTGCATTGCGGGTGGGCAATTCGTCGAGAATTCAGGCCTCAAATTCTGCAATGCAAGTCAACGCCCAAATTAAAATTTTCGCATCATTACAGGTGAGCAACATCAGACGAATCAAAATATGCTATTTAATCACATGCCTTGTTAACCACGGCGAAGGCAGCTTGGACAGGAGTCATATCCTCATATGGAATACTCCCAGAAATCATTTCCCATAAGATGAGTCCAAAACTATACACATCGACCTTTCTCCCATATGGTTTATGCTTGATCATCTCGGGTGCCATCCAACGGTATGTCCCCGGATCATTATCAAAGTGATCTACATGTGCCTCCTCGCAAGCTGTCCCGAAGTCAGCAATCTTCATATGAAACTCTTCATCGATAAGAATATTCTCGGGCTTGAGATCCCGATGAATGATGCCTCGAGAATAAACATACTCCATTCCTTGTGCGATCTCAAGAGAATATTCAACGATTTTCTGTAACGGAAGCACTCTATGCTCGAGTTTGTGCAGATATGTCCTCAATGAGCCCTGTGACAAGTACTCTTCTATAATGCCATAAACAGGTGGCTTCTTCCATGCTGCAACAAACTAAACCATGGCGCATAGACGATAATATGAGTATGAATGAAACGTCATCGATTATACAGTAACTCGAACACTAACAGCCAATGCAACACCAGAAATAACCAATCAACATCTTTTATGGACCATGTAAAGGTTTCTATTTTCTATCCTGCTCAAACAGAGAAACCAAATAATCCCTCCATCCCACAAAACATGCACCATTCAAAAAACAAAATCACTATTGAACATGCATTTTGATGAGCTTTGTTCGGATAGTAATGATATTCGATCGTTCCGCAACTATCGTCATATGAAAGTATATAATTTGTATTTCGACAACGTTTGCCACGACAATCCCCCAAGTCAAAGAGTTGTATGCTTTGTGGGACGGAGGGAGTATAAGACAATCAGCATGCAACGTGCTGTATAAGGTTCTACAAATTGAAAGTTTACTGCAATGCGCAGCAGAAAAAGTTTATCCTGCTACATTCAAAGTGTCTTCCGCAAAGTTGGGGTAAGGACCGAAAAGGCAGCTATTGCACTAATAGTACTATACCTAGTCAGTCATCACCATATAGGTTGTTACCGTGGTAACAGAAATACATACTTGAGCCACTTGAGTGGCACTGACAGCAAGATTTTGATTTCAAATTTGAAAGGATATTCAACTAAGACCAGATAGCGAGAATAATTAACCACAAAGCTAACCCTGCTTGTAATCTTCTTTATTAGCTTCTAACTGATATCTCCAGCAATTCTGGCACAAAAGGATTAATCTCAGTAGTTCAAATAATCCTCGCCCTTTAGCTAAACTGACATTTGAAGAAGAAACACTTCCAAAGGTTAGTTGCCCACCATTCATGAGCCTGAAAGCTTTTTGCTCGTTGGTTCCAGTTATTATGGCATCAAATGCATTAACACTGTGCAACATTCATGTTCAGCCGTGGGCTCGTGTCATGAAACTCCATGTAAACTTGTAGAAGAAGTGGTGACTGTTCCATTTTTACAAACAACCATATTTCGGTTATATGTCTTCTCAGCAAAAACATAATTTTCAACCCGCTTTGCATGACAGGAAAGTTTTATTGCTCACTTTGTCCTATAGAGTCCCTCAATTCTACACTCAAATGTTTTATTTAGTTTGTACAGAACTACAGAAATACATGAGTTAACAGGAAGGAACAGGTTGGAATGCCACTGACTAGCAAAACCAATGGAGATCCTGATCTCAGGCAAGAAGCACTCGACCATAATAAAACTATATTTTCCACACACATATCCTCATTGGCATGCATCTCACAAGCATGATGAAAATTAGAATTGACATCAATCTATAACCTTATCCTGCCTAGGAAGTCAAGGCACATTAGTAAGAAAAGCCATTCTTGCAACAGGCAAATACAAAGCACACTAATGGCGAAAAAAGATACACAAGACAACTGCAATACTATTTATGAAAATGTTAGTAAAAATAGAAGGGCATTGGAGAAACCGGAGGCTTACAGCAAATTACCTTGATTATATTGGGATGTTGAAGTCGTGATAAGCAGTTAACTTCTCTATTGAACTGCTTCTCCAATAAGACAGCCAAGGATCCATTATCGTCATCATCAGGTACCGTAATTATCTTCACAGCGACGGCCTCATCCTTGTATATACCATGGTGGAGTCGGCTTTGCGCCCCATGAGCAAACCTATGTCCTATAAGCAACTGAGACATATCAGCCATGTGTTCATCCACGGCTTCCACGGCGGTAACCTTTCCTCCTCTGTGATCAAACATCTTCGACCACACCAACTCCTTGCGAAGCTTCTTATCGCTACCTCTTCTGGTATGCAAAGGACCACGAGGGCTGTACTCCGGTGAATGCTTTCCATGATGCCCTTTACCATCTCCAGCATCCTTATGAAACAACTTCCCTACAAGTCCTCTATCAGATTCAGTTCTCTGAGGACTCGAGAATCGCTTCAAATCCATTCGGGCCTCCTTAAACGCATCAGAAACCTTCAACTGAGGCGTAGGAGACACTGATCTATGCGTGTTCGTCAATGGATTCCATTGAACAACACGGGCAGGACTATGCGACGATTTCCTAGGGAAATCAAGGGATCTTCTCCTATGCTTCGGAGTGGAAGATTCCTCTCGTTCAGAGGTTGAATGCGCTCTAGGTGAATCAACACCAAGCGCATCAATGTTGGGGTATCGAATCCAATCCAATCTATGATAACATGTCTGTGAGAACTTTGTTCTCCTAAGCCATGAGTTCTCATCCTCCATCTAAGTCAAAACCCGAAACCCCGAAATCGAACCAAGGCAAATGAAATCAGATCAAAGCAGAACAGCACAGATCCTATTCTTCAAATAACAACACATGCACCAAGATTGCTGCCCTTTTTCCTCAAGTTTTGCCATCAAGTTCAAAGAACGATACAAGGCGATTCTCCAAACCATGAAAACCCATCAACAAAAATGGGATTTCAAATCGACCCGCAAATCACTAGATTAATCTAACAAAAAAAAACTCAAGAGGGTGAAAAGATGATGAACAAGCTCCCAAGCAATCGCCAAAAATCCCAAATGAAAATAAATAAATAAAAGATTAAATTTTGATGGCTAAAAATCAAATCTAAAGCTCAAATTGAATCAAACCCACCAAAAATCCCCAAATCTCAATAACCCTTCAATTGATAGAAGTCATGTTTTCATCTGCAACCAAAAGTCAATGAAAACATGTCATATAGTATGAGAAAATAAAAGAAATATTCTCAAGAATGACCAATCAAAAATTAAATCGAAAAGATGAATGAATTGATGTCAATAATGAGAAAACGAGAAAACACTCATCCCCAATTTCGCCATGATTGTGTTTGACCCACATAAAACTTCATGGAATATAATTGATAAAAAGATTCAATGATTGCCCATGAACTTTAAATTAATTAAGGAATTATGAAAATTCAACAATTGATAATGACCCAGAAGCATGTATGGACAAAAGTTTCAAAGATGAACCAAGCAAAACAAAGACTCAAAAAATATTCAGATTTATGAAGAAAAAATAAAATAAAAATAATATATGTGCTAGAAGGTTTTACAACTCTGTACATACATTCTAGAAAAATATAAAAAAAATTAATATGATTTTTTATGGTTTCATGTATTTTTATGCATTCTTTATGAGGAGATTATAAAATAAATTTTTTGTTTTTCATGATAAGAATAAATCTATATATATTTTGTTTTTCTTAAATTTGTTTATAACAAGATATTTGCATAATTGTTGTAATTTATATCTACCTCATCATAATAATAAACAATTCAATGATAAAGAATTTATAATAAGATTAAGGGTTTGACATCTTTTATGCAACATGCAATATTATAATTATAGTTCATCTGCATCAAAATGGAAATAAAAACTGCGATAAATACCTATAAATAATTTGTTTTTTTTAATGGTTATGTTTTTTATTGTTCTCATTTGGCCTCTAAACATAATATTGACAAACTATACCTCAATCAGTAAAACTTGACCCTTGACTTTTAACACACACAAAAAAGTAAAAATATGTATTAATGGAAGTGATACTAGACCTCCCAAGTGCTAACCTCTATTCTATTCTCAAGACTTAAATAACCTCTTTGTAATAATGTCATTTTAAACCTTGTTTAACTTAAATAAGTACCATAAAGACCATTAGTTGTGGAATGGAAGACATGGTCCTACAGAATAAAATGTCACAAGAATGGAAGACCATTGCATTGATAGCTTTGTCCCCTCTATAAGTTGCCTTTAATTTGTTGGATTAGGAAAGAAAAGGTATACATGTCAACTAAAGTGAAATTGAGTTGATTAAGTCGAATTCTATGGTTGTCAGTTGTCAGTTTCAAGAATGTGTGCATGAGAATATGAGAATATGCATATGCTTATGCTTTTAAGAAAAGACAACCATACATGTACTATCAAGTTATTAACTAATGTACATTTAAAAAAAACTAATGTACATTTATATTCAACTGAATATTTCATCAGCCTCTCTTACATCATCAAGACAAACCTAACTTATCTAGCGCTATCAATAAGAACGGGAAGGAGCAGTCATAATCATATTTCACATACGAGGTTGTTCCCATCAAAATTGTATATGGACACGTCTAATCCACAAATGGAATCAAAACATTTCTATGATTCATTGGCGACCCATCTTCAATTCGATCTCAACAAACCACAATGGTGATCCAATAAAAGACCCTTCAAAGTGATGTGAAAAGGTAAAAATGAAGAGGATGAAAATTCTACTCTCTCCATAGACCACAATGATAGAATCTCAAGATATTAGGTTGGAAAGATAGAGATAAAACGATGGAGACAAAATTTTCGAGTCTCTCACAATGGAACTTGGACGGGTGAGTTTCATTTGGAGTAAGATCAAAATTGATGGAGGAGAGTGGACACCTTATAATGTGAAGAATTTTGATGACTTAGCTTCTATTTTTAAGGTTTTGCTGGGTTTGAGACTTGAAAAAAGGTGGTGCTTTTCTTATTCTCACTGTAGCATTCCCTCCAACCTTTCCTCCCTTTTTTACCCATAATGTGTTAGAAATTAGGATTTCTTTGAAGAAATATACAAAAGAGGAGACAACATCAAAACGCATTAGTAACACGATATGCATAATCCAATATAAATAATAAGTATAATGGAACAATGAAGATGGATATAAGAAATTGATAGACTTAGAATCGTAGAAATGGCCTACTCTTTTTAAGGTATTAGTTGTCTTCTTTTCGAATGTATCGAAGATTGTTTCGAGTTGTAGGCAAATACATTTTTAGGGTACGATTAAACCTCTCATTGGTTTTGCGTGAAGCAAATATGAAAACAATCACCCCTCGAAATAGTGAGAAACTCGATAACGTAATGATAGGAGATTTCCAACCTAAAGTATAGGGGTGGATTGAAGAAAAGTTTTCTTCTTGTGTTTCATGGAGATTCAATAACAACATAATGTGTTTTGGGTCTCATATTTATTGGGAAAATAAGTTTCAAACCTATTAGATTGGTCTACACATGAATGGATGCAATAAAAGGAATGAATTTTTGTGGAAAAATCAGTTTATAATTGATTCTATACCGCTCACAACCGTGAAATATTATGGTCATGACAGTGACATCGATTTGCACTATTCCAATATTGGGTAGAGGTAGGTTTCAAGACCATGAAAATAGGTCATGCTATGAATATACCGTGAACTGTTGTAATTATGAAGCATTCGAACCAGTAAGGCTTGGCCTCTGCCTTTTCCTGATGATGTATTTGCTATCTATATTTTGGATATGGGCATGCCTTACTGGTAAGTCTTGTATAGAAAAAAATTATCAAATCTAGGGACGGAAAAATAACAAAACCTTTATCGGAAGATCAAATTTTTATTGTATTGTAAAAAAGAATAACATAATTTCTCAAAATATATATTAAATAATATAACAACGGTTGAAAGTTGTAATTTATATAAAACCAAAAAAACATTAAAAAGAGACATGTTATATATGGGATGGAAGGGGATGCATGTTGGGAACTTGATACAAAATTTGTTCAAAAAATTAGGAGTATTTGTAAAGGGGAAGAGAGGTGAGGGGAGGCCATGGCTGGAGGGAAGCAGGGGTGGGCATGAGGGGCAGTTTGGACTTGGGTTTTATGGGGTAAGAATATGAGGGGTGCGAAAAATAATTTCCCTTGAAAAAACATCCCATAGATGCTCAATTTTCAAGGCAAAAACAATTGGATATTGTCAATTAAACAAATGAAAATTTTCATGGAATATCATTTTGATGATTTATTTTAAAAAAAATAACATATAATAAATTTATTCCGACAAGATATCATTCTATTCAAAAAAATATAGACCTTTTTCTAATTTGTCCTTTTTTTCTTTATTTTTCTCTCTTTTTTTTCTTTCTAATCTCGATCATCCATCATCATCATCTCCATATTATCAATCATCTATATTATCGCTCTTCATCACCTCCATATCATCAATCATCTCCGTAATCGCTCTTCATCATCGATCGATATATGTATTTGATCGATCACGATCATCATCATAGATCATTAACATTGATCATCACCGTCGATAATCATCGATCATCATCATCTTGTAAACATATTGTATGTCGTAAATATATTCTAACAAATCCGATGAGTCTAACAGGTGCGATGAGTTTGACAAAATTGATAACCCAAGAAATCTATGTAAACAATCAAATCCAACAAATCGAGCCAAACATAGTCAAATATGACAAAGCAAAAATATTGTCGAACCGAATGAAACCTATTCCATCTAATCCAATAAATCGGACAAGTATATCTACAGCCCAATATGACTGAGTCTAGTAAGATTCAATTCCAATCCAATCAAGCAAATTTAAAAGTTCCAACAATCATGTCATACGACTACTTGATTGGACAAATCCGAACAAATTTGTTCAAATTGGGTTAATAGATCAAGATGAATCCAACAAGGCAAAAGACTATATAGACATCTCATATAAAAAGCTACAGATATATGAACACATATGAATACTACTATACCCTTTACCATATGCATGATCGGATGGACTTGTAGCCAACGCGTGAGTACAAGTGTATAATGGCATATTAAATTTTTCACAAGCATATTAGTACGTTTGTACTAATATATGCCTTCTTACATTGTCTTTATCCATGATTAATTATCCTTTATTTGAAAATTTGATTTTGACATACTAAATTTTATATATGCGTATTATTTTTTTCATCGGCGTACTAGATAATGTTTATGATGTGCTTTTCATTAGGCATATTTTTTTCTTTTTACACAGATGCACTACATGATATACATGATGTATCTTTCACTAGACTAACTATTTTTTCTGCATAGGCGTATTGGATGATGTTCATAATGTTATTTACACTATGCATGACGCAAGTGAATGTAATCACTAGCAAGTAATATAATAGTGAATAGAATATCTCCCACCGAGTCTCTAATTACAAATAAAATTGATATTCTTCTTAAATTGAATGAGATAAAAATATAATTGATAAATTATAAGCTAAACTAAACTAGAATGATGAAATAAATTGTTAACAATTATGATGATGGGATTCGATAATATTAAAGGTCTAGGACGTTCGATTTCATCGAATTTGATTCAAATTTAATTCTTACATCTAGTTAGACTTAATTATTTGTAAGGTTGATAATCGAGACTCTCAAAATTATCCAAAAGTCTTCCCAAGATCGATACAATTTTTTCTTAAAAGTTAACACATCATATCCCTATGTGCATTAAACTTATAAGAAATCATTACGATTGATAGATTCTCATGTAACGACTACACAATTTTGTCACGTATTCAACCTACGACACTCAATTTCACGATATAAACCCTAATATTCCTCTCTAAATAATCAAAATCCACGAATCATTCAAAAGGTAACCAATCAATTGAAACCGTTGAGAACAGAATTGAATACTCAATCATTAAAAATAGAACAAAGTCTAACGATGATAATAAATATTGAATCTGTTACAAATCCGACTACATCGTACCCCTAGAAAATGAAATTAGTTCATGTTAGAGTCAAGAAATACCACAAAGAATAGAGAAAACATGAAGATAGAGGGTAAAGAAGACTTCGCGATAAAATCTAACGATGGATCGAATTTTTCTGACGACACCTCCTTGCGATATCCTTTTCTCCTCTTCGTGCGGGAGTTTTGTTTCTCATGTCTATCATTTTTTTATTGTGGTAGACTATTCCTTTTTAACCTAATAATAATAAATAA
Source organism: Drosera capensis (assembly GCA_001925005.1). NCBI lineage: Eukaryota > Viridiplantae > Streptophyta > Magnoliopsida > Caryophyllales > Droseraceae > Drosera > Drosera capensis. The sequence goes on from LIEC01007577.1 coordinate 116,716, forward strand.
AGATATTTAGGATATTTAATTGGAAAATAAATCTAACCTTTCAAAATTTCCGAAATTTAAATCAAAACCATGGTCTCTACATTATCAAACCATAGTTTAACTCTCAGTAAAAAAAGTCTTCAAATTTTGCTACTAATCAAATTTGTAATGACATAAAAAATTCCGTAAAATTTATTTTCACTATAATTAATATGAATAGTAAACTATCATACATTATAATTTATTTTCGGGGTTATAAGACTCTTTTGATTATATAATAAAAAAATATAAATAAGGATAAATACAACCCTAATAAGTAAATATCGGGAAATATGGTATTATACGAAAATATCGTATCTTCAAGAAAAATAACGTAAACCTAATTTTGGCATTTTTTTTCTTTATGTTAATTTTTATTTCACCTAAATTAAATTAATTATCCATTAATTACCCACTTATTTATCATTTGACTATTTTAACCAATTTAGGTTCCTATAAATACAAGCTCCTTGAAAATCATCCTCTCCTTTTCTCTTAACTTCTCAATTATAAAAAACACTGCTTATCATCTAAGAGAAGAGTTAAGCAAGAGAAAAAAAGAAGGAGAAATTTGAGGAGAAGAGAAGAAGAGGAGAAGTTAGGTGATAAGACGAATAAGACAATGATCCTTCACCATTAATAAGAGAAGATGATCCTTTTGATTAGAAATATTGTGAAAAATTATGCATTTTGATAAACTTTGATCATAATATATGTTGAAGTCTCATATATCTAATTTTTAATAAAGTTAATAAATCATGATTCAGAGTTATTTATCATAAGATATAAATCAAAACATATAGATATATCAACCTGTAAAATACTCGTTATACGAATGATTTTGTGGCTTAATATGGAATTACATATTAGATTTTATAAGACAAGCTTTATATCACTGAAGTGATATTGAAGTGTAGTTTTCAGAACATTTACGAATTGTAATTTGGAGTTTTATGTAAAGTGTTATGAACTAATTAATGAAGTAAGGTCAAATTATCTAAACTAATAACAAATATAAAATTTATCTCATTAATTATTATTTATGATAAAGTTTTACGATGAAATCTTTCAGTTGAAAGATTATGGACTCTAGTTTATGTAAATATTTACGGAATAATTTTTGAAGTTATATACAAGAAGTTATAGATTTAAATACGTTCAAAGATCATGTTGGATAGAATATGGAACACTCGTTTCAGAGGCTGGGAAGCTCGTTTCAAAGGGCAGGACGCTCATTTCAGAGGCAGGGACGCCTATTCCAAAGGTCCGAAAACAACTTCAAATATTTATAAATATCTCTAATGATATTCAATATATAAAATCAACATCATGAACAATCAAAATAAATATCAAACGTTTATGTAAAGCTCAACATCACCTCATAATATTAATATGATTTTTTTTTCACGAAATACGAAGCAATATGTTTAACTCGTAATGTGAACAAACATTCACAAGGGAATGTATTAATATGTGAATTCTAATATATTATAGGAACCAAAGACACTGCTTGCTGACACATAAAGAAAAAGTTAAGCACGTGTGTGTAGAAAGCGGTGTAAGAAGGTAACGTTTAGACTTATTGTGTGTGACGATGCATATCATTATACCGTGAGTGTAATAATATGCATTGGAATTTTTGATCATATTCACTAATCATGTTTGACATAAAATGTGTTCCAACGTACCGTATTGTCAATCATTTGTTGTGTGTTATGATAAGATGATGTGTGTATTTGAGTTATGACTAATTTGTTGGTATAAAAAGGATGAGTGAGTGAAAAAAGTGTAAATTTATAATTAATTGGATAACTATGTGGCATAAAACACAAAAAGCGTTGTGTCTGTCGTATGTGTTATACAGTGACTTGATGGTGACATTCTTTTATCGACCTTTTGAGATCTTTTTGATATAAGGGAAACTCATTATAGGAAATCCTAGGCTCCGCTTTGACATATCCCTTTTCCCGGTTGTCCCTTTAGCTAAAGGTGAATAAAATTTGATAAGTTGAAATTGAATAAGTCTCGTCAAAGACACAATTATATCATTAAGGATATCCATTATCTATATTGATTGTATTTTTGAGAGGATAATTATGAATGCCGGATAAGCATGATAGTTTCAGAAACTACAACTAGTTGTTAAGTGATGAAAAATAGTGTTTTCGATGGATATGTGACGAAAAAGCAACCGTCAGAAAATACCTCTTCGGAAATCTGTGTTTTCGACGAAAAGCAGGATGCCGTCATAAATTTCTGACGACATAGTCAATTCCGTCACAAAAATTTCTGACGATAACATTTTTCCGTTCGAAAATTTTGTAACAGAAAGCACCTAGTTGCCACAAATTTCTGACAACATGGTCAATTTCGCCATAAATATTTTCTTATGATAAAATTTTTCCATTGGAAACTTTTGTGACGGAAGAACCTAGCCGTCTATGACGGAATCCGTCGGGAAATTGTGACGGAAACCCTTTCCGTTAGAACCTTATTTCATGAAAAAAGTAGTTTGTGACGGCCAAGCTTTTGTCGTGGGAAAAAAATCAGTTTATAACTGATTCTATACCATTGAGAACCTTGAAATATTATGGTCACGACCGTGCGACCGTGCAATTGATTTGCACAATTCCATTTTTGGGTAGAGGTAGGTTTCACGACCATGAAAATAGGTCATGCCTATGAATATACAAGTTCACGGTTGTGAACTCCTGTAATTCCGAAGCATTCGAACTAGTAAGGTTTGTCATTGTCACCTCCAACGGTTAAAAATTGATGTAAAATGTATAATGTTGAGGCCCAAAAATTATGTCACACATGCGAAGTATTTTGGTACTCGTTGAGTACCATTTACCCAAACGCAACACCAAGCCCAAGCCCGACCCTATGAGACGCACATGCGTGTTTTCAAAGCCCATTATGTCTTTCATTTGATTGAAAAGAGATTATATGAAAAGCATTTTATATATGCTCATATCATTTTCCCTATCATCAATATGGATAAAGATTTTCAAACACAAACATAGCCCAAGCATATTGTCCAATCATTTTCAAGTTATCCACGTAAGAGAAGAGAAATAAAGGGGTGTATAGCGTCGTCTTCAGAGACAAGATATAATTACATACATACAAGATGTGAATACGAAGCTATTGATCACTTTCTCAAAAAGGGCCATTCTATTTTATCAGTTTCTCGTCCTAATTTGATCAATTTCTCAAAAAATACCTTTTTTTGTATTTTTTTTCCTTCCCATCAAACAAACGGTTGAATATGGTGCTATCCAACCTCGACCTATAATTTATATTCAAACTGTAACCCCATAATCTAATAACTATTGAAATTTGTACTTTAGTTAGAGGGAGGAAAATATTCTCAACGCCCATTGTCAGCCCTAATAGTTGTACATTCATCATATCTAATACAATACTCTTCAATCGTGGAAAACTGAGATTAAGACTCTGTCAAAGAAACGAGAAAAATAAGTGATGTTTAGCTTCACCAAACATGCCATCGACACCACTGTTTTCAACTGTTGCATCGCTTTGGTGAAATAAGCAACGGAGCATCTTGTTTAGAGGAATGCCTGTTTCCTATTTACCTTTTTCTTCGTACTTGATCTCGTCGTGGTTGAATTACAAAAGAAGAAAAGGAAACAGATTACATCAATTCATGGTCATATGATCTAATTTTTCTCAAACCATGAAATCAATGATTTGTAATAAAACGAGATTGTGAGACGAAATTGAAGAGACCACAAACCTATATGCTTCTTCAGAGATAGTTCCTTCGATTTCTTAGAGGTCGATGGCTCCTTCAACTTCGATGGCTTCTTGAGTGGGGTTTTCGGTCTTGGCAGGTTTCGACGACTCCTCCTTGGATTTCATTTCACTTGTTGCAGGCGTTTCTTCAGTGCCATTTTGGAGCTTGATTTCATTTTGGTTGTGATGAAGTGGTTGCGATAATGGTGTTGAATTTGGAAGGTTTGGAACTGTTGTTGTGAGTAGGGAAAGGGAAGAATGGAGATGACCTGATTCCTCGGTGGGTATTTCAAATTTTTGTGTGATTGAGTTGAGTTAAACATGATTAAGGGTATTTGGTTGAGTTAAACTAATGATAGAAGAATCCATTTAATAAAATGTGTATCTAAGTGTAATAGATTGTTTTAAGGAGTATCAAATTGCATGTCGAAACCTTTTGGATACCATATTGTAAAAAGAAGTTCATTTCGATATTTTTAATTAATTTATTCTTAATTAAAATCGATAAACTCATTAATATTAAGTAAAAGAAAGAAAATAAACATTACCACATTAAAATGTGTTGCATGTATAAAAAATTATGTCAAATAGAATTGATTTAGTGGTAAGTAGATTTTAAGTAGTTGGCTGCCACTACTCGTTATGAGTGATTAATTTTTTTGAAATTTATTTTGTTTTTAAATATTAAAATTTTAAAAAATGATAGATATATTTTAGGTGTGTGAATGTTGCGACCAACACAAACAATAATCAACCCTCATATTTCAATATATAAAATTAAAAATACATAATATCATTACCATCGTTATAGATATTTTATTTTATTTTAAAAAAAGTAATAAATAGTTTTTTTGGTAGAACATCCTTATAGATATTAAAACATAAACTTAATAATTACAATTAAATAAAACTATTTTCAGTTCCTTTTGGCAATTTGACATGAAATAAACATTTCCCATTCCATGATCAACGCAACTCATGAATATTGTGAAATCAGATGCATAAAATTTCTCAAAAATTAGGTTTTCTCGTTATCCAATCAACACAAATCAATCAATTCTTTCCCGATTTCATCCCCTTGTTCTTATTTTCAAACCCATTTCAATTAACCCTTTGCGCAAATCCCAATTGGGTTTAGTTTCTTCACTCAAAACAGCGTCTATATATCAAGAAACATATCCAATTTGCTCGAAATCTTTTCAGTTTTCTTGTTGATCTTTGCATCTGATGCTGAATTCAAAGGTGTCCATTTGAAATTTGATCGGGGATTTCGATTACTCGATGTGGGTTTGTGAAAAGAGGGGCAAATGAGAGCTGAAATCTTGAGTTTTGGGACACAATGACTGGAGGGTCATTGGGTCTGAGAACATCAAGTTATGGGTCATTATTGTTACAACAGCAAATACAACAACAACAATCACCGGTTAGTTTGTTGTCGAATCAATCGCCAGCTGCGGCCGCAGTTGCTTCTCGGGCATTGTTGATATCTAGGAGGCCTGGGAAGATGATGAAGGATAAGGAGAGGTTGGTTCCTTGGATATTTAAGGTTGCTGGGAGGACAAAGGTTGGAATGCTGTTCCTGTGTCTGGTCTCGGCCGCGGTTTTCGTCAGGGTATTGTATGTGGGTAAAGGTTGGATACTGCATCTGTGCATTGATTATGGAGTTATAGTATCATGATCTGGGCGTTGTAGTGAAATTGGTGTGTTTTAGATTGAACTGTTTGATGAGTTTGTTGGATTGGAGTTTGAGGTTGATGTTACTCGTATGTTACCCTAACGATATCATAGTCGATTGTTTGATCATTGTTAACTGAATCTGCTGGCATAGAAGCTTTGTTGTTAGGAACTAAATCACCGTGGTTTACTTCCTAACAATCAGCTGGCTAATGGACTTTTTCTGACTTAATCAATGAGATATAATGATCCTGAATGGAGGCATGCCCAAAATTTTTTGCTATTCCTCTCATGCCCAATCAAGTGGAATGTATCCAAGTTTTGCATCTGCGAGCATTACGTAGTCTGAAAAAATGATCAGATGATGTAGTATACTATAAAGGGCCAAAGGCTACCAATATCATGTATTTAGCTGAGACTTTGACAGTTGGAGATGCTATTAGTTGCACCCTAAACCTGTTTCCAGAGGCTCTCAATCTAGGATCACACTTGGCGTCAATGATGTGAGGATAGCTATTTTTATTCCTGAGGATAGCTATCTGTATGCAGATATTCTTTTTTCTATCCGGAGTTACTCATAATTTAATTTGTTTTTTTTATGCCACTACTAATTTACTAATTAATCAGACACTGTGGCTGCTGAAAGGCTGCTTTTCTACAACGTGGAGATGAATATTGAGGAATCAAAATTTTTCAAGGATGGCGCTTATTTAGTTAAAATCTAAGATAGATTTGTGGACGTATCATGACATATATCATTTTAGATTAGGTCTTATGAGAGGGACTTATGAGCAGTTAGTAAAGGAGAATATGCAGGGGCAGGAGGCCCTGCTGCAGTTGCTCTTGCCAGGCAAAGCACTTGAAGATAAAAGATATGGAGGAGTTTATCCCAAAAGGATTTCGTCCCACAGATAAGCTGAAAGAAACTGATCTTGCATGATGCAATGTTGTTCAGAATACAAAAATGCACTTTGGGAATCAAGAGCTCGAAACAATTAACATATTAGATCATGGGTTGCTTCAAACTTTACCAATTGGTTTTAAGTTAGAACTCAAAAGGTTTGACGTAGTATTAGAGCCCAATTGGTCACTCTACGCCACCAAATCACTTGTCAATGCTTCAAGTCCAAAGAGGCATTCCTGTGAGGGGGTGTATAGAGAATGCAAAACCAAAATGAGATTGAGAGCTCCAAACAATTACGTATAAGATATTGATTTCTCCACTCATTGTCAATCTTGAGTTGTAACCCAGAGTTTTAACTAATATACATGTAGGTAGTTGATCGGGCAAAGAGTAAATCCTATATGCTGCTAACGTAAGTTGGAAAAATAGTTTAGATTGATAGGTTTAGAAGCCTTTGCTAGTTCAGGGAATTTGAGATAATGATTTTTATTTAAACCGTCTTATAATGATTAACCTAATTACTTTTTTCTCTTCATTTTTAGGTCTGTACCCTTGTTCAATAACCTTGATTGCATTCTATTGACAAATGTATCTTCTCATAGATTGCTCTATGCATTTACTCCATCTCATATCAGTAATGCCAAATATTGTGGTTTAGTCAAATTATTCAGATGCTTTTTTGCCATAAGATGCTGCAGTCTCAATTGGAATACATCCGAGCAAGTTACATCATATACTCATTTATTTTTTTCAGGTGAAGATGTACAAGAGACTGATCCAGCTCCGAATCTTAGCCTCCATAACAGAACAACAATTGATTCGGGAACACCATTTTTGTCTAGAATCGAGATCAATTCTAGTCCAGAGTACGCTCAGCAACATTCTGTGCAAAATACTAGTGCCCCACACTTCAAAGGCTATGTGCTTCCGCAGGGAAATCCTTGTGAAAATTTTGCATTTCCTCCTCCACCAGCAGATAGAAAAAGGATTGGACCGCGACGTAAATTCTCTGTAACAATTGTTGCCTTGTGTGGAAAATGACATGAAAAGTGCTTCTTTCCTTTTCACTCAGATGTTTTCGTTTTGTTTCCAGCATGCCCAGTATGTTATCTGCCAGTGGAACAAGCTATAGCTTTGATGCCAAATGCACCTTCTTACTCTCCCGTGCTCGCTGATTTAACATACGTACATGAGGAACGCTCATCAAAAACCGAGTTCGGAGGCTCTGATTTTGGAGGATACCCTTCTCTGAAGCAGAGGAATGAATCTTTCGACATAAAAGAGTCAATGAATGTCCATTGTGGGTATGGTGCTTTTTTTGTTTATATGTTTCTAGACTTTCCCTTCTTAATTAGTACTACTTGATTTATCTTTTGAATTCAAGAAAGTTTTCACAGTCAGTGGGAGAACACTTCTCACAGAATCCTTGCCAATGTTCCACATTTGCCAGTTTTGTCAGAGGAACTAGGCCTGGGCATGGTACTGGATTTGACATTGATGATGCCGACCTTGATGATATGGAGCAATGCAATGGGATTGTCGTTGCATCAGCCATATTTGGTAGTGACTTTGTGTTGACTAATTCGGGTACAAACCTTTAGGCTATAACGTGATAACAAGCTAATGCTTTTTTTCAGGGAACTTTGATTTGCTGCGACAACCCAAAAATATTAGTGAAGCTTCAGAAAAGAATGTTTGTTTCTTTATGTTTTTGGATGAAGAAACACAGGAGTATATGAGGAATAATAGCGTTTTGAGTGGAAGCAAGGCTGGCTTATGGAGAATTGTTCTTGTTCGAAATCTTCCTTATGCAGACCCAAGACGGAATGGAAAGGTACAATAATTAAGTAGAGTAGGCCAAAAGTTCAAACTCTTCATATTTTTGTTGAGAGGAATCTAGATTGGAGATGAGGGAATTGCTGTGTGCTCTAATGTCATTATTTTCTCTGTACAATCAAGTATATGTCATCTATTGCTGCTGATGCATGATCCTTGTTGCCCTTGAATCTATTCACATTCATTAACCTCTTTCTATAGCATAACCGTGTGTCTCTTCTATTGACCCAGATGTTATGGTACCATTTGTTCTATCTTGATTATCTGATTCGGGATGGAGTTGGATGTTTCTTCATCATCTTCTTTTTTCCCCTATACTTGGGTGACCCTAGTCTGATGAAATTTTTTTTAGCATCACTCATACTGCTTACAATTCCTTTTTTTCTTTGATATGTCATGTGGTGTATAAACATGATCATCTAAGTAGGTGACATATTTTGCATGGACGTAGATCAAGAAGTGATGAATTGCCTAAAGCTTCAGGCCATATTTTTTCTCTGCTCTCTTTCAATGGATTGTCCTGTGACAGGCTTACCTGTAATGTTATGTAACTTCTTAGGACCATTTTATTGCTAATGTCTTGTTGAAGCCGCAACCTTTTTTTATATCTTTAATTATAACATGGCAGATTCCAAAGCTTCTGCTGCATAGATTATTCCCAAACGCTCGCTACTCCATATGGATGGATGCAAAACTGGAGCTAGTGGTGAATCCATATCAAATTCTTGAAAGGTGATTTGATGCCTCCTCCACTATCTTTTTACTCTGCGTTTATTGAATTGATGATAAAGTTTGGGCATTGCTAATTCCAAGACAAAATTCCCTCTTATTATTTTTTCTGATCAAAATACCCAATCACAATTTGCCTTGGACATGTAAAATCTAACCTTGGAATTATCAATTCCTAGAGAAATTATTCTCTCTCTCCAGAAGTTTGAGTAACAAACCATAAATGGTCCTTCATCTGTCCGATGATAGAATAATAACTTGATCACTTGAAGCATGCTTTGCAGTATATTGGAATTGATATGCCATTTCTGTGGTTGAATTGGTCGCAAGCATACATGTCTGTTGTGTTTCTATCTACTCCGCAAACTAGTGTGTATATATATGAGGGTGCATCTTATGCACATTTGACTGATAAGAATTGCGGGTTCGTGTCAATTGTCATAGTCTCATAGAAATTATATTATCTTTGGCCATTGCAAATATCTTTCCTGCTACCTTTCACCTTTCACCTTTCTGGCACAGTCTGGGTTCAGGCTAGTTTGTTTCTGTGGCTTGAATCCTTCTGGCCCATATCAAATCTGTCGTTGATTTTGTTTTCCCTATATAACCGTTGGGCTTAATAATTTTACTGCAGATTCTTGTGGAGGCAAAATGTCAGCTTTGCCATTTCTAAGCATTATAGACGCTTCGATGTTTTTGTGGAAGCGGAGGCAAACAAAGCTGCTGCAAAATATGATAATGCCTCTATTGATTTCCAGATCGACTTTTATCGAAAGGAGGGTCTGACGCCATACTCCGATGCTAAGCTTCCCATATCAAGCGGCATGTCATTTTCTCAATGGCCATAGTCTGAATCATTTAATTTTTCTTTTCTCAAAGCTGGATGATATTATGCTACTTTCTATTGTCGTGATCTTACAGATGTTCCAGAAGGATGCGTAATAATTCGGGAGCATATACCTATCTCCAACCTCTTCTCTTGCCTCTGGTTCAATGAAGTTGATCGGTTTACTTCTCGGGACCAACTCAGTTTTTCAACTGTCCGTGATAAGTTAAGGTCCAAGGTAGACTGGAACGTTAGCATGTTCTTGGACTGTGAAAGACGAAATTTTGTTGTCCAGGTTAACTTCTTTTCCCCATTTATTGACTCTTAGATGCACCAAAAAGACAGTGGTTCAACGCCCAAATATTTTGTTAGCAATGCCGGTACATCCGTATCTTTACCGAGTTTATAGTTCATATGTACTTGAGCTGGGAAAGGGGATTTTTTTTTCTTTCCCCCGCTGCAATATATATGTAGCATTGCTAAAAGCTTTTGCTTTCTTACAGGGGTATCACAGAGATACATTAGAACACATGGCGCCTCCTATCATAGTTATTCAACGTCCACGACCGCCCCCTCCATCTCCGCCACCACCTGTGGCAAGAAGCACACCTGAACAGGCCTCGAGTAAGAGACCTCCGGGTAGACGTGGAAGGGGCAAGAGGCGCAATCGCAAAGTTGCTGCTGGGAGCACGGATACGTAACTCGTGCTAAAACAAACTGTGTCTTGTGAAGCATATATACATTGCCGCCTTCCCTGCATCAATCAAGTTCAACACGGGTACTACTCAGCATTGTGCAGGAAGGGCTTTACGTCCGATCATTCAAGAGAAGCAACATATTCATTAACTCCATGCCCTCACAGCTTCATTCTGCAGCAAGAGCTTTATGTCAGATCATTCAGAAATTTCATTATTTTCGTCCCCTGGCGGGTTCATTCAAATTTTTGTTGTACATATACATCTTCTATAATCAGATACCTAATGAATCAGTCTCAAGAAATTTTGTTCGAACGACAGCTTGTGTTAAAGCGTCCAAGCATGTTGTGCCGTTTGTGCTTCATATGATGAAGAGCGAATGGTGGAGGAGTCCACACAAGTTCATGGAATTGCTGTGTGCCCTTACTCCAGGCGTTTCAACATTTTTTAAAAGTGAAACTTATTACTCCTTTAACCAGATAAAAGTTAGTACTCCGTGACATTTGTCCACATCATCAATGATCAGTAAAATTATTCATGAGTCTCGGAATGATCAAATATTATTTGACATAAAATTATTATAAATCATCAATGATAGTTTAATTATAGTTTAAGTTGTATAATTTAATTTTAAATTAATGATATAGTTTTATTATATCATTAAGACAAATATCAAAATTATTGAAAATACGAATTTAATAATACATACTGTGTAGATATTATAAAATGCTGCAATTTTTGTGGATGGAAAACCGTATAACTTTATGCGGAAACAACATTATTTGTGTTGTCTGATTCTTCGATGGTAAAAACTCCAAAAATATACTTACACTTTCTCGTGTGATGCAATAAATGAAGAATATCAGGTTTTCTAACTCAGTATCGCACATGTTTTAATATCATGTTGAATAACAAAACATATTTTTCTATGATTTTTTTAAAAAGTATTTCTGTGTGAATTTTGGGGATTTGTTTTAATTTTTTGTTTTTTTTTATGATATCAACATATATGTGATTATGATTGATTTGAAATCGAATTACTAAAAATAATAACGATAACCACTTTAATATATTATGCTTTTCATTGTATTTAAAATTTAACGACTTGATATATTATGATAATTATGTGTGTGTTGAATTAATAAAAACTGATAATTTTATCCTTATAAATATGTAAAATAAAAAAGAAAAGAAAATAATAATAATGAATAAATTGATATAATATTACAAAATCATTAAATATCAAAATATTATAAATTAAATAAAACATTAAAAATATTATAATTTAAATAAAATAAAAATAAATGACTTAAAAATATCGTCAATCAAAAAGTGTAGTCATAAGTCTTCTTCCCGTCTCTAACCAGTAGTCACTTTCAGTGACCTCCTCTTATCACACCGCCCTTGCCCAGCCGGTTCACCGCTTCCTATAAAATCACCTCTCCCCGTTCGGTCATCATAACCACTCTTCATTGCCTCTCACTCTCCTCTCAACTCGAAATCCCCCAAAAATTATGGTTTCACAATCCCACCCCCAATTCTTACCCCAAATCTCACTCCTATTCGATTCAATTCACACTCCAATCGTATCAAATCAGTGTGTCTGCGACGATGAACAGCGACGAGTACGAGTACGGCGGCGGCAGCGGAGCAGGGAACTACGGCGAAGATGATGAAGAGGACCCGATGATGATGGAAGAGGAGGAGGAGGAACAGTACGGGGACGACGACGACGAGGAGATAACGCAGGAGGACGCGTGGGCGGTGATCAGCGCGTATTTCGAAGAGAGGGGGTTGGTTGGGCAGCAGCTGGACTCGTTCGACGAGTTCATCCAGAACACGAGGCAGGAGATTGTGGATGAGTCGGCGGATATCGAGATTAGTCCGGAGAGCCAGCATAATCCTGGGCACCCGTCCGAGTTCGCCGAGGTTGGGGAAGTTGAGAGTTGTGGGATTTGGGGATTGAATTGGTTGTGAATTCTGTGGTTGGGATTGGCTGCTTGATGTGCTTTTTTTAGTGTCGTGGTTTCAGTGAGGGGATCGGTGATGGAAAGAGGGAAAAGATGCTGGAATAATATGGCTTCGAGTTGTGGGCGTTTGGTATTGCAGCTCATATAGTGGAAATCGTAATTGGAGAAACAAAATCAGCTAATAAAACCAAGCTAAAAATGGTGGTTGGGGACTGGAGAGTCGTGGGATTGAGTGTTTATTGAGTTGATTGTGGTTCTGTTGTTTGGATTGTGGACTTTATTAGTTTTGTGCGTATGGGATCGTTGATTACGAGGGAAAGTTACGCTGGAGTGGAGTGGCGTAGCTGTTGTTTAGTGATTATGCCATCATGGATGCGAGTTCGGATGTATGAGAGGGACTTTAGAGTGAAAGGTTCAGAAGGCTTTTGGTATTACTGCTCAAAGTTGTGAAATTCATAGCCGGAGATGAGAAATCGCTGATGAAATCTAATAACAGCTAAAAATGACAATTATTGGACAACAGGACCTCAAGAATCAAGCCTAAAGGAAAATGAGAAGGAAAAGATATGATCAAGCAGTTTTGTTTTGTCCAGAGAAACGGAAATGGAAGACGTATCAAATGTGGCTCGGGAAACCCTAGAAAGATGTTGAGTATTGACTATCTACGGTTTGAAGATTGAATTTCTTACTATTTGGCAGAGCAGAGAAATCTGAGAAGGTGCTGAAAATAGAGTAGATGTCTTATTTGTCTAGAGTATAATAAGCTAGATATGGCTTAGGCGAGACATTCGTGTATAATAAGATGAGCTAAACATATGGTTCTTCATAGTCATTTACAGAGTCGGGAATTGAACTGACTAAGGCCATGTATTCTTAAACAGTTGCCCTCACCGATGTCTGCTAGAGTTGGTTGCAAGGTAGTCTTTTTTCTTTGGCTATTCAGAGTGTATCTTTTTGCTTTATTTATGGGCTTGTCAACAAGTAAACTTAATTTGCTGGATTAAAAGCATTTTAAGGAGTTCTGATTTGTTCTAAGTTGTTTTTGTGCATGATTTTGTTCCAGACTGTATACAAGGTAAGCTTTGGTCAGATATATTTGAGCAAACCTATGATGACAGAATGGATGGTGAGACTGCAACTTTGTTTCCAAAGGCAGCCAGGTTAAGAAATCTAACATACTCGGCCCCGTTGTATGTTGACGTCACCAAGAAGGAAAGGGCATGATGGTGAAGAAGTCTCAGAATCTCAAGACTTAAAGAAAGTTTTTATCGGAAGGTACCTGAATATAACTTTAAGCTTGATGAGTTATGTTCCTCTACTTCTGAATAGTAAGTATTTAAAATCAGCTTTCTGGAACTGATATGGATATATTTTTTCTGTTGATCAGGTTCCTATAATGCTTCGCTCGAGCTACTGCACACTGTTTCAGAATTCAGAGAAGGATCTTACAGAGCTTGGAGAATGTCCTTACGTCTAAGGTGGATACTTTATAATCAATGGCAGCGAGAAGGTTCTAATCGCTCAGGAAAAGATGAGCACAAATCATGTGTATGTGTTCAAGAAAAGGCAGCCTCACAAGTATGCTTATGTGGCTGAGCTCAGGTCTATGGCCGAAAATCAAAACAGATCACCTAGTACCATGTTTGTGCACATGCTCTCACGAACGGGATCCAAAGGGGTAATATATTAGGATTCTCCCTTCCTATCAATTTGTGTTTATTTTATTTTGGTACCTTTTTTCTTTTTAAATTTTTTTATCATGCCTTGTTGGTGATGACTGATGATTCTTCTAATATGGCCACAGGGCTCCTCCGGGCAGTATATCAAGGCGACTCTCCCTTACATTAAGAATGAGATCCCTATCATTATCATCTTTCGAGCATTAGGATTCGTTGCAGACAAAGATATCCTGGAGCATATCTGCTATGACTTCTCTGACACACAGATGATGGAGTTGCTGAGGCCTTCTCTTGAAGAGGCTTTCGTAATTCAGAACCAGCAGGTTGCTGTAGATTATATTGGCAAAAGAGGAGCCAATGTTGGTGCTACTCGGGAAAAGAGGATCAAGTGTGCTAGGGAAATCCTTCAGAGAGAAATGCTACCTCACGTTGGTGTTGGCGAGTATTGCGAGACAAAGAAAGCTTACTATTTCGGATACATTATTCACCGATTTCTCTTATGTGCTCTTGGTCGAAGGCCATAAGATGATATAGATCACTATGGAAACAAGAGGTTGGATCTTGCTGGTCCTTTGCTGGGAAAATTCTTCCGCATGCTATTCAGGAAGTTGACGTGGGATGTCAGAGGTTATGTTCAGAAATGTGTCGATACAGGGAAGGAGCTTAATCTCCAATTTGCGATCAAAGCAAAAACCATTACCAGTGGACTTAAGTACTCCCTTTCCACTGGGAATTGGGGGCAGGCAAACGCTGCTGGTACAAGAGCAGGTGTTTCACAGGTGCTGAACCGCCTTACATATGCCTCTACATTGTCGCATCTGAGAAGATTGAATTCTCCCATTGGGCGTGAGGGGAAGCTAGCAAAACCCAGGCAGTTGCACAACTCGCAGTGGGGCATGATGTGCCCTGCTGAAACTCCTGAAGGACAGGCTTGTGGATTGGTGAAGAATCTTGCACTGATGGTGTATATCACAGTTGGTTCTGCAGCATATCCTATTCTGGAATTTTTGGAAGAATGGAGTACAGAGTATTTTGAAGAAATTTCACCTGCTGTTATACCCCAAGAAACCCAAATTTTTGTAAATGGTTGCTGGGTTGGGATTCATCGTGACCCTGATCTATTGGTGAAGACATTGAGACAGCTAAAACGACGTGTAAGTCTCCATAACTTGATCCCTGATAATAGTGTGGTTTTAAAATTTTAGGATTAACTTTTTAGACGTTTAGAAATGCCAGTGTTTCTTCACTGTTCTCTTTTATCTGAAAGTCTTACTATTTTCACTCCTTGAAGAAGATAGCATATTATTGATGTTGGAAGCGTATTTCAAGCCACACCATTTTTGAAGCTATGCCATGATGGCCACATACTTATACCACTTGCACATTCTGTTCGAGATTCTGAATGTACACTTAGTCAAGAGAAAACTGTTGCTATTGAGTGCTAAAAGGTGGACAATGGTCGAAACTGCTAATTATTGCTTATTGATCTTGTATCTATTGCATGATTAGGTTGACAACAACACTGAGGTTGGTGTTGTTCGAGATATCCGTCTCAAAGAATTGAGAATATATACAGACTATGGCAGATGTAGTCGTCCATTGTTCATTGTTGAGAAACAGAGGCTTCTCATCAAGAAAAAGGATATCCCAGCATTACAACAAAGGGTATGTTGCAATCAGATCTGCGTTAATTTTATTATTATGTTATCACTCTGTCACTTGTGCTTTTTTTTTCCTTTCTAGGAAACACCTGAGGATGGAGGTTGGCATGATCTTGTCTCAAAGGGTTTCATAGAATACATTGACACTGAAGAAGAGGAGACTAATATGATTTCCATGACTGATCAATGTGAGTACACCTCTTGCTTGGCTATTTTCCACACACTGTACTACTTTAAGTAACAGATTTGGTGTTTATTGATCAATGAACGTTAATAAATGAAACTTTTGTTCCAGGATCTTGTGAGTGCAAGACTGAATCCAGAGGAAGCTTACTCTGAAACTTATACTCACTGCGAAATTCATCCATCCCTAATATTAGGCATCTGTGCTTCAATTATACCATTCCCCGATCATAATCAGGTATGAAATGTGACCGACGGATGCTTGTTCGATGAAAAAATTTATCTAAATAATGTACTAATTTCTTATGTTTGTTTCTAGTCTCCGCGTAACACGTATCAATCAGCTATTGGAAAGCAAGCCATGGGAATTTATGTCACCAACTACCAGTTCCGAATGGTATTCGACTCAAGTAAATGGATGTTGTCTGATGTCGTCAGTTTATCTAATTTCCTCCTTGAAACGTGATCTGCTCTCCTTTTATGATCTTGGGTTTTCTTTTCTGTTCTTTTTTCCAGGATACACTGGCCTATGTCCTATATTATCCTCAGAAGCCTTTGGTTGCTACACGGGCCATGGAGCATCTGCATTTTAGACAGCTTCCTGCAGGCACTGTATGTGATTCTTGTTGGATATGCTCTAGTTTTATGAATCATCTGTGGCAGTGCTTGTTACTGAAACTTGCAATTTTGATGTTCCTTTTTCTCAGAATGCTATCGTCGCTATTGCCTGCTATTCTGGCTATAACCAAGAAGATTCTTATCATGAATCAGTCCTCAATTGATCGTGGATTCTTCAGATCTCTGTTCTTTCGTTCTTATAGGTAAATCTTTTTTATTTGAGATGTCCTGCTGGTATGCGGTTCTTTTTTCTTTTTTTTTCTTTTGTGTGTGTGTGTTATGCTAAATTTATTTCATTTCCTACTTGAAGAGATGAGGAGAAGAAGATGGGAACCCTTTTTAAAGAGGACTTCGGCCGCCCTGACAGATCTAATACCATGGTAACTGCTGACACTTTAATGGCATGATGGCAAGTTGTCCTTCGTCGCTGCATGTTGAAGTAATTTTGGTGGAATCTTAACTTTTTCAGGGCATGTGACATGGATCGCATGATAAATTGGATGACGATGGACTTGCTTCTCCTGTGAGTAGTTCAGCATCTGTTCCAACACTCCTATAGTAGTTTCTCTTGTTTTTCACGATATTGATGTATTCATACTCCTTGCCAGGGAACAAGAGTTTCAGGTGAGGACGTCATTATTGGGAATACCACCCCTATTGCTCAGGAGGAAGCGCAAGGTCCAACTTCACGATATACATGTAAAGATCATAGTATCAGTTTACGGCATAGTGAAACTGGAATTGTGGATCAGGTATCCCATGAAATCAGTCGTTTCTAAGGCATATTTAGAAAGATTTGCTGGCTCCTTCTGTTACTCTAATTTTATGGTTTGCTTTCATAGGTTCTTCTGACAACCAATTCTGAGGGGTTGAGATTTGTGAAAGTGAGGGTACGATCCGTTCGTATCCCACAAATTGGAGACAAATTCAGCAGTAGGCATGATCAGAAGGGAACTGTTGGCATGACCTATACTCAGGAAGACATGCCTTGGACTGTAGAAGGAATCACCCCTGACATTATTGTCAATGCTCATGCTATTCCGTCTCGGATGACTATTGGTCAACTTATTGAGTGTATCATGGGCAAGGTTGCAGCTCATGTGGGAAAGGAAGGAGATGCAACACCTTTTACAGATGTCATGGTATGCTATAATTAATTTATTGTTTTCTCTGAAATTTAGATTGTAAGATTTCAAGAGCTCACCTGTCTTTATTCGGTATCGTAGGTATTTTGATTTTATTCCATCCTGTTGCATACTTTATCATGAGCAAGGATTTGCATGCTGGGAGATATGTGATTTGATTTATCCCATATTATATTGCTGGTGGACAACATCAGCAAAGCCCTTCACAAATGTGGGTATCAGATGCGTGGCTTCGAGACCATGTACAATGGTCACACTGGAAGATTGAAGCACATGATCGACAACAAGATCCACTCTCGTGGAAGGGGCCCTGTGCAGATACTTACAAGGCAGCCAGCTGAGGGTTGGTCCCGTGATGGAGGTCTCCGTTTTGGTGAGATGGAACGAGACTGTATGATTGCTCATGGCGCTGCACACTTCCTCAAGGAGAGGTTCTTTGATCAAAGTGATGCTTACCGGGTCCATGTTTGTGAACGCTGTGGGCTCATAGCCATTGCAAACTTGAAGAAGAACTCTTTTGAATGCAGAGGCTGCAAGAACAAGACGGGCATTGTCCAGGTTAGCATCGCATTAAAGATGTTTCATTTGCTTGCACTCGTGCTTGTTCCTTGAATTTAACACTCCGAGCAATTGAAGTATCCCTGTACTCTATAACTACACCATGGATTTGGCCGTGCACATGAAGTCGTGTTTATCATTTTTTTGCATCGTTTGGTGCTTCAAGCCTCGATAATGGTTTTGCAGGTCTACATTCCATACGCGTGCAAGCTGCTGTTCCAAGAGCTCATGGCAATGGCGATAGCACCTAGAATGTTCACAAAGGACATGAAGAAAATCAAAAAGAAGGGAGCTTAGGACGATTCTCTTGCATGAGAAGCTTTCTGCACTCCGGTAAAGGTGTGGTTAGTGCTTGGAGATTTTTCCATGCTCTTGAATTTAAAGCATATGAAAGATTGATATGCTTTTACTATAAGGTAATTAACGAAAACCATATCTATATGCTCTAAGGGCGCCGTTTTGATACAAAAACCTAGTATATGACTTGTATAGATATATCCTCCGACAGCCAAGTGGTTTATCCATGTGGAGATCCTATTGTGTATATATAGTTACTTGAAACAGCTGTATAGACAGTTCCAGATTGATATCCATAGTATTATACCCTGGGCAAACATGCAAGTTATGCACATAGCTACCCCCTATGGCTCCCCTGTTCTAGCAGCCTGACCTGTCACATTTCCTAGTTCGGCTGCACTTGTGTCGACGCCTGGAATCTTCTCCTGTTACATGTTCCAGTGGCAGTTGATCAAAGATGCTCCGAGTTCTATATGATTCATTATTTTGTATGGTAGCTTTGCCGTGTTTTTCCTGATCTATCAGATTTGCTTATGATGAGCTCTATTGCAGGACACACCACCAACGGGAGAAAACGCTGCATGGTGGCAATAGAGTTTTACCCAGGATATACAGCGATGCTGCCAGAGTTGGATATGTGGCTTGCAGAAGCTGAAGTCCTGTAACTGGTTTTTCGTTGGAGACTTTTGTGTTTTAAACTTCTTCATGGGAATGTATATCATGTAATGGCATTGTCCGGCCTTGTATTATTCCTAGACTTGGGAGAAGCCATATTTTGAGAAATATGAGAAGAGTACACAATGAAGGCATGTCTCTTTCTTGTAAGCCATCCAAACGAAAGCTGAAATTGAGATGCTAAAAATCTGTTGAGGGATGCACCATGCCCGACTCTTGGTTGAGATGTTGAATCGTGTAATTCCTTCATACTCGCGTGGATATTCGGTTTCTGATTAATGAAAAAGACTCTCGTGAATATTCTGTTGATTAATGAAAAAGACATGATTGATTTTAAATCGCTAAACAAATTGATTAATTTGGATGCCCGTTAAAATTAATTTGGGGTGTTCCAAATCAATTGTCCATTAAAATTGAGATGCTCTGCATCTTTTTTTATCCAATATGTGTTCCGATTAGTCTTATAAACATTAGCACGAGATAAATTGTGAAGAACATCTTCTTGGGTGAAACATTCGAAGCTCAGGCGGTACAACACATTCTTTTCTCTACTAAAAGGAGGAATTTGAAATCCCAAGAAAAAGAAGACGACAAAAGAGTGAGATGCCGGAAAACGAACAACCAACACCGCCTTCCCCCGCCGGCGGCGGCGCCGAGGAAGGAAAAGAGAAGCAAGTAGTGTCGAAGACGGCGGTGGAGGAAAAAGAAGAAGGAGAATACGACGCCGACGATCTGCAGCCGCCGGGATGGGAAGCTCCTCCTCCGCCGTCGCCGCCGAAACCCGAGGAAGGAGAAGAAAAAGGTGTCGCGGTGGAAGATGAGAAAGTGGATAAAGAAGAGGCGGTAAAAAAGGAGGGAGGAGGATGGGCCGCCGCCGACGCCGACGATTAGGCCTCCTGGTGAGTGTTGAAAGGGAATGAGGCTCAGAATATTCCACAAATTAAATTTTGTTGATGGTTTTTGAATATTTGTCGATTGTTGTAATAGGATTTGAATCGAGGAGTGTACATCAATGATTAACGATTAGGATCGATGGTTGGTTAGGGTTAATAAATTTATTAAAATTAAATTGGGGAAAAATTTGATGCGGTGAGCGTGGATCGAACACGCGACCTTCAGATCTTCAGTCTGACGCTCTCCCAACTGAGCTATCCCCGCTGTTGAGTTTGACTACACAAAATTTAATAAATCATTGACAACATACCGTGATTTGGATGTAATTGGATGGCTTGCGGTGGCAACAGCGGAGATGTGAAACTGGAGACTCTGTCTGTGTCCGATAGATTGAACCGAATTGGATGATATGTTACAAGCTTTCCTTTGTTTGCTACTTTCGGTTGATGTTAGTGTCTGTGGATGAAATCGTGGTTCTCGGAACGACGATGGATCAATCGATGAACTGATCCGGATTGATTCGATCTTGATTAACAACGAGTTACGCTAGAATGAGTCCACCAACCATTAAGATCCATTCAATCGTCTCGCTGAATCGGTTGTTAGATCAGTACTTTATCTTCCTCTCCCGTTGCATCTGCACAGTCCCTGTGACCACGGATAGAGAATGACTAGGAAACACAGTTTCGTGCCACAGGATCCAACACGGATCACATTTTCCTGATAGGCATTGTCTTATCAGTTCATTAACCTGAGGATGAGTCTATATCATCACGATTATGTAGTATGGCGACAAAGAGCGTTCTCACTGACACTCTCATAACTGGTTGGATTTTGCAGAAAAGGCTCAGATGGTGTGTGGTTCTTGCCGTCGACTGCTTTCTTATCCACGCGGATCCAAGTATGTGCAATGTGGCTGCTGTCAGACTCTGAACTACGTACTCGAAGGTCTCTCCTTGTTACTTCACCATCCTCAACCATTTATTAGCTGCTGCTTTTTGTTCTTGTAATGCTCGCAGTTCATTTTTTTTTAAGTGTAATTAATCCTGGTTTAGCTTGATTGGTGAAGCAGAGGATCAAGTCGGACAAGTCAAGTGTGGAGGGTGTGGTGTGCTGCTGATGTACCCTCATGGAGCTCCTTAAGTCAGATGCTCTTCTTGTCGCATCGTAACCAACATAGGAGTAAGTAGAACCTTTCCTCCTTGTGATCATGATCGCCGTCCCTGATCACTATCATTATTGCCATTATCATCGCCAAACCAGATGAAATCATACTGGTGCCGTCCCTATTACATTCTAGTTTGTCAAGCCACCATCGTGCCTCATAAACATCTTGAGTAATATGCGCTTCTTCCTATCTATTGATGATATTCCTCCGGTTGATGGGCAGGAGAACAACCAACGCCCTCTGCTATCTGTTCAGCAAGGTCGAAAGGCCCCTCAGGCGAGACCTGCCGGATGAGCATTGCTGAGACTTCGCTGGTGTTGATTCCCTCCTGCCACGTTGCGTAGTGGATAAGAAGCTTAGAAATAGGAAACTTCAG
Source organism: Drosera capensis (assembly GCA_001925005.1). Taxonomy (NCBI): domain Eukaryota; kingdom Viridiplantae; phylum Streptophyta; class Magnoliopsida; order Caryophyllales; family Droseraceae; genus Drosera; species Drosera capensis. The sequence goes on from LIEC01007577.1 coordinate 138,381, forward strand.
CTGTCTTTCAAGTTCGTGTGTTCTGGCAAGTTTGCAAGGAACAGACTCATGATTTTGTTTTTGCCATTTTACTCGCTTTCAAACTTGTTCTTATCGATTGTTGAGCACACAACTTATTTGCGGTTTGAATGAATAGTTGTCTCTTATGCTGTTATCTGCATGCAAAGAAATGGCACCTGCTGGTACTTTTCCAGGTCCATCATTAGCGAGACCAAGACGACCATCTGCTCAGTCGAGTATCACAAGAAAAGCTACTATTTACAAGCAAGGATGATGCTATTACAAAGAATTGTTACTGTCGCACGGTGTAACAAATTTGGAGAATCAGTGATAAAACCATGAAAAGTAGAAAAATAATTTCTCATCTCGAAACCAACTCAAAGGAAACAGAGGAAGAGAATAATTTGTCGAGTTAGTTCTCTAACGAATTACACTAGCTGATAAACTATTTCGTGCATCACTCATAATATCTGCCGAGTATCTAACCGTAGAAGAAAGTGTCTAAAGCCATCATTTCGCTATGAAGAAGCTGTGGAGTCAGATGAAGAATGTGCAAGGATCAAAGATGCAAAGCTCAGTCATCTGTGGCAAAGTCCTCATCGGATGAATTGCCAAGAAAAGAGCCCAGTGTTCTCTTCAGCATGCTGAAAGTTCTGTCATCCTGTAGAACCACAAAAAAGATAAGAACACTTAGCTTACGACAATAGCTCGATCGAAGATGTAATCTATCAAACAACTAGTGAAGAACCTGCTTCTTCTTCTTCAAAGACTGCTCTAGATCAGAAATCTTATCCGCACATGCTTTCTCTTTCTCCTGCATGATGCTCTTTTCTTTCTTCCCTGAAATCAACCCGAGTCAGTGAGGTCACAAAATCAGCCATTGACGATTAGTGAGACAGCAGAACCATGAAACAGAAAGAGTGCTCGGTGCTGGCTGCTCACTTTGTTGTTCATATCGCACAACTAGCCTTTCTTTATCTTCTTCATACTTAGAAATAGTGTCTGCCGGAGAAAATAAAGCAAAGCAGGGTCAGTTGTGGATCACTTTCTGCAACTAAGTTCTATTCTATTGATTCAAGACTTTCAGCAAGAGAATAAAATCAAATGGTAGCACAAACATCTCAAATCAGAACTGGAAAAATTTTAGTATTTTTTGTCCTAGAATGCCACGAGCAAAGGCCCAAGCATACAGAGAAAGCCACATGAAAAACAGTTCAACGCCATCAAAAGGTCTAGAGACATATTGATGAAGAATACCTTTGAGTGCCTGCAAATGTGCTATTTTCTCTTTACCAAATTTCTCATACATAACTTGAAACTTGGCAGTCTCTTCCTTCAAGGTGTTTTCACACTGAACATACAGTTCGGAGCTTATGAGGATTTCACACTCTTCAATATTCGTCGAAGACAGGAATACAAGATGTAAAGTATCTTGGTTCAGTTTTACTCACCTCTTTTGAGCTCTTGGACAGTGCTTTCGCTAGAGCTTGTCTACAACAAGAGGAACATAAATCAATGGATAGGGTCATCATGCCAGAACACAACCATGGAGAACGATAGGACCTCTATCATGAGAATGCATCCCGACGAAATGTGTTTTCTATTTGAGCACCAACCTGTCCTTCTCAATCTTCCCCTTTAACTCATCGAACATGGACTTGATCTCCGCAGCCACGCTGTGAACACACTTAAGTTTTTTTATACTAGGATCGACACAATATTACTTGCAATCTCTAATGCAGCTGCAGAACATTTTCCAGACAATGCTATTCCAGTTGAATGCAATAATGCAAGAAACAGATATGTCGATCTTTTAGATCAGTAGTCTTTTATCAGGCAACATGCAATTCCAAGCTATAAACGACCTTGCTTAAATGATATTAACAAATTAGAACTCCAACCTAAGTTATTCAACTAAGAAACAAGTTCGACTGAAACTAATTGAATATTGATCAAACTAGCAATCATCCAGAACGGAGATGATCCATCCATGACAATCAACCAATCCAGATCAATATTAGCAGTTTCACTTATTTAATCTCCACCACCAAATCCAGAAACCTCGACACATCGAAGAGCACTAGCATGAGATATTTGTTTCACAGTTGGAACTAATGATCCGATAATGTCCATTGCAAGAAACATATGGAATCCCTTCTAGTACTTTCCGGTCCATCATAGAATCCAACAGCTAACCAATGAATCACCAGAAAACTCGAAACAAACTCAATAAATCAACAGGAATAAACAATATCAACTCAGCTGCTCCATCACAGAATCCAACACTTAAACCATCGAATCACCACAAAACTCAATACAAATATCATCAACTCAGCTACTTCATCACAGAATCCAACACTCAAACGACTCTACTCGAACCACATAACTCCACACACACCTCAATCGGCCCAATCATCTGTCACAAAACACAAAATCAAACACCACAACTCACGAATCCACTCAACTAACACAATCATCTCTTCCTCCTCACCTGGAAATCGTCTCCTTGTTCTTCTTCATTCCATCGATCTGCGCCTTCTCCCTTATTTGATGCAGCACCGACACAATCCCCTTAATATCACTGCGATTCACAACAAACACGCACAAAATCCATTATCAAATCCTCAAATCACACAATCAAAACCTCCGATCCAACAAAAACGACCTAAATCGAAGCAACAAAAAACGACCGAAGTCGAAGCAACAAAGACGACCGAAATCGAGGCAACAAAAGACGACCGAAATCGAGGCAACAAAAAACGACCAAAATCGAGGCAAGAAAAACGACCAAACTCGAAGCAACAAAAAAGACCTAAATCGAAGCAACGAAACGAATTCGGCCTAAATCGAAGCAACGGAAACCAGATCTGAAAGAAAAGGAGTAAAGTGCTGACTCTGATAGATCGGCGAAGTAGTCGTCCGCATCGGCGGCGGCGGCGGATCGGCCGCGCTTGTTGGAGGTGACCGGATTGTGCTTCTCCGGCGGCTGGCGGCTGGCGAGCTTCGACGCAGACATTGCTTCTCCGAGAGAGCGTGTGTGTATGAGAGAGAACGTGAGAGGAATTTGGATTTTGGTGTGGTGAGACTGAAGAGTGGGAAGAGTATGGAATTGGGGATTTGTTGTGGCGCGGGGTTTATGTATTGGGTTTTGAACTAATAGCAAGTCCAATGGACGGAGGGAGTACTACGTTAGATGATACGATCCTATTAGCTTTAACCAATGAATTCCTTATCATAATTATTTTGAGATAAAAAAAAAGAAATTAATAATGTTAAGATTCAAAATGATTCATACATAACATTTTATAAAAAAAAAATGATTATTTTTGTTGTTAAAAAGAAATATTATGAATATTATGGGAGAGTTACTAATATATATCCCTTATTTAATTTAATATCATACTTCACTCCCTTATTGAATATATCCAACACTTCACTCTCCATTTTCAAACTCAATCACCATTTTGCTCAATGAAATCTTAAATGAGTCAATTTCTCTCAATTGAACACTAACCTCGATTCCCTCACCATCCCCTCACTCCGTTACTGTTATCACGTTTTCACCTCTCCACCTCCAGCGACGAAATATCAACTGCCCTCATCATCGTCCTTCGACTCTCAACTTTACCATCGTAAATCCACTACCACTTGTGACATTTTCACACATCTTCAATCAAAGCATAATGACAAGATGAGGAAAAAACGTCGAAGAAAAAGCAATTGAAGCTCCTTGATATGAATGGAAACATGGAAGGTTGAAATGAAGCATGCAGAAGAAGAAAACTCCGACAACAGAGGCTTCAACGACTATGGATGTCGCAAGTGAAACCCTAAGTAAAGAAGGCGAGAAATTATGGACATTGGAGGAAGTCCACTTCGAAAACGAGAAGGAGACCACCGGATTTGCAGTGTAGGTGCTCCATTGCTTTGTTCCATGGACAAAATGAAGGAGTTGAGTCTTGTTATTTTCGATTTGTGTCGTAGTAAGGTGAAAGCAATCCCTTTTGGACATTTTCTGTTTACACCAAACTTGAGGATTAGTACACCTAGGTTGAAGGCAATGCTTTCTAGGTTTCGACTAAATTCCCCCTGGAATTGGGATAGGTGTAGATGATACCTTTGTCGAAATGAAAAAGTCCCACATTTCTATGATTGTCGGACTGAGAGAGCACGGAGTGTGGGTTAATTTGAAGGGATATTATGAGAGTTCTACATTTTCTAGGTTGTTTAATGATTCGGAGAAGAATTCCGAGCAAAAGTTGTTGTGGGATAAGTTAATTTTGTTAGGTAGCACCAATGATGAAGAGAAAGCGCAGGATTTTGTTCGGTTATTTGTGTTGTATGTTTACAATTGTATATTGTTTTCCAAATCGAGTCGATACACGCATAGTTCTATCTTTGTCTATGTCGATGACGTGCACCGTCTTTGGGAATATGCTTGGGGCTCGGCTGTGTATGACCATTTGATGGCTTTGATTCCGAAGTTTAAACAAATGGAGACAAAGGCTCCGAAAAGAGAAAGAAAGCATGAAGAAGGTACGGTGAGGTCGGCATATTTGGAGGGATGTGTATTTGCTCGTTTGGTATATTACAACTGATGGGTTTATTGTAGAGTTTCACTTGAATGTCAATTTTTTATACGAGCACCTGTTTTGCTGACTCCTTGTATCTGTTGTTGTTTATATGCTAGGTTTAGGCATATGAGCATCTTGATGGTACAATATTGAAGCCGACCAAGATGGTGAGGTTGCCTCGGATGTTTCGATGGGAAGACAAAAAAGTCCCCTTCAAATCCTGAGGCCACAAACAAGCTGTTTGGTGAAGTAGTTGGTCATCAAATCCAGTAATCCGTTGGAGAAAGCACTGTTGTTGGGAATACATGTTCCAAAAGAACATGTTTTGGTATGTTTCTCTCTTTTAATTTTTTGTACTAAAAATATGTACTTATATTAATTTTTGTTGATTCTGTTTGTTTCAAATTTATCTACATATACTGCAAAATGATATCTTATGTTGTAATTCAGATATGAAGTCCTTGAAAAGAAAATTCATTTTCCTTCAGTTTTAGTTTGTTATACTGCAATCTGTCTTATATCCATTATTTATTTATCTTAACAAAAGACTAGACTTGTTAGGTGCTTAGATTTGTTGGAGGGAGATCTCAACAGGGGACCAAAGCCAAAGATCATTCGACGGAGAAGGAAAAAGAGAGAGGAGAAAAAGGATGTCAATGAGGAGGAAAAGAAGAATGTGATAAAGATTAATGTGACGGAGGATGATATGAAGGGAATGGGAAAGGGAGAGGCAAAGGGAAAGGGAAAAGGAAGAGAAAAAAGAAGGAGAAAGAGAAAAATAAGGAGAGTGAACGGTTGGAAGCTAATTCCTTGATTAAGGAAACCTTCAGGATGCTTCAGGAAGACGACGAAGATTCGTTAGAGAAAATGGAGTGGGTAGGAGAAGGTGTGGTTGAGGCTGAGAAAGGGGAGGTTGAGGCGGAGAAAGAGGATGAGGATATGGTTGAGGAAAAGGGTGAGGTAAGGAAGAATCGAAGAAAGCATGAATTCACAAGCAAACAAGACAAGAGGAGAAACAGGGGAGAAACAGAACTATTTAGTGGTGAATTTCAGTTTAAAGAGGAAAGCGATAGGAGGTTGTTGCTACGTGTTGTCATTGATGTTCGTAAGAGGTAAATAATATCCTGTTTGAGAATGTATTATTATCTTGAAGGTGTTTTGTATGTGTATTGACAAAATATAATACTTCAATCGTTGTGTGCATGCAATAGCGCTATACTTTGGGATTACCCAGATGAAGGCGAAGTGTCCTGCAAAGAATTCTTTTTGCTCCTGTATAACTCTGCATTGAATGGAAACATTATCAATTGTTTTTTACGGATGGTGTGTAAAGAAAATGGATGTAGTTTTTGGCAAATCGATTTGATGATATATGCCATCAATTTACTAACTGCGATGACATATTTCTTCCTTTCTTACTAATTGTTTCACATGTTATTGAGCAGGGGCATATAGCAAAACAAGTCCAAGATAGGAAAAATGCACCGAAGAGAGCGAACCTGCTGTAGTGGAAGTCAAAGCTGAACCGATCCTTAAAGTGTGAGATTGATCGTGTAGACACTGACACTTTCTTGAAGTCTCGATATGTGTTTTTCCCACTAATTGATCATGCAAAGTGGGATTGGTCTTTATTAGTTGTGGATGTGACTGAAAGGTCAATCAAGCATTATAATTTATTGTGACCAAGAAATTTTAATGATTCGTTGGGTTAAGCAGTGGTGAGCATTGAAACAAGTACTGCTTTCAATTCTGGTTTTGTTTCTTCTATTGAAGCTGATGTTGCATTGATTTTGGATTTTTGTTGGTCTAGGGAAAGTTCATTCTCGACTACATCAATGTTGTATACGATATTGAGTTCCCCTCAAATGGAGTGCACATAGTTAAAGATTGTTGACAACAAGATGAGGGTGATGTTGATTGTGGTGTATGTGTTTGAATGTGAGCCGAATGTTTTGTGAAAAGCGTGTGACCACATTCTTAAAAGGAACAGCGAAGTTGGCGAAGAGAGCTGAATGTGAGGATGATTAACATGTAGCCGAAGAGAGCGAAGTTGGCGTTGTCTTTCTTAAAAGATTGCCACACTGTTTTCATGTAACTAATCATTTGTAAGGAACAGCGATGACGTTTAACTGATTTCATTTTTAAAGACTAGTGATTTCATTAACTGATCATCTTAAATTCATCCATCGTCATTGCATATGCACAATTCTTGAAAACAGTGCATCACTTTTTCTTGTGCAAGTACGGATATTTTGTAAGTACCTACAGTAAACACAAATCAACCAAGAATCATATCTCCAAAGTCATCAACTACAAAGATCAATATGAAATAAGATAGAAATTCAACCTTTCTCGAAGTTGTCAACAAGGTAAGGAAGACAATACGAATGATGAGCACCTGAAAAACACAATGGAATGGTTCGGAGAAGAATACATATCGTAGTTAATCTCCACCATTGAAGGGGGACAGTGCATTCACTTGTTGCATGTATAACCATTCCTAGTTTTCATTGTTTTCGACACTAATGACACCAAAGGCTATCCAAAATATCCCACCATCTGTATCTTTAGCTGAAGCACTCAAGAGACAGCCTCGATACCTACTTTTGAGAAATATTCCATCCAAAAAAATAGCAGTTCTACAGCTACTCATGAAACCCATCAAGCATGCTTTAAAACATATGAACAGACATTTGAACTGCGAAGTAACTGTTTCGAGTTCGTACTCCGCTAGGCTTTCTGGATTATTGACATTTACAGTATGGCAATACCATCTAAGATGATCTTACAAGCATCTAGCCTTACCATGGATTTCACCCAATGCAACTTCTTTACTATGTCATGCAAGATGATATTGAAGTTGAGCACCATAAGTTTGTTGAATATCGGCCAGAATCTCAACTGGCCTATAGGTAGGAGTCTGTCTCAACTTTCTCTTCATAATATTTGAAACCCACACCGACTTTGCTTTAGGATGTCATCTACTAGAAAAAACAATCTCACAATGATGTGTCAGATTACACTGACGTATAGAGAACTCTCCTGATCACTTGGACCTTGAAGCATATACACGTCATTTGCAAGCCTCGTTCGGACAAACAACAAATACCGTCTCGCTATCATTTTTTATTTGAAATCACGGTTTATCCCAATCACATAGTTTCTAACGACGATCCTAAGCTCCTCGGAATCATTGAAGATCTAGCATTCTCCTCGAATACAATCATGCCAAGTGTCAATAGAAATGTTCTCATTGCTTGTAGCAGTAAGTGCAGCTTCATTGCCGTCACGTGAAGCCCTGCGAATCACAAAGAATAATTAAAATTACATAATTAGGCACATTATCTATAATGCAAAACTATTAAGTTTATATATGACACATCTTATTTATACTGCATATGTTTTGTTATGTACTATAATATACCAGATCTTTACTTTCTTTCTCCTTTTAAACTCTCATATGCTGTTATTTAAAAAATCTATACTGCAACGCGTCTAATATGATTATGAGATTTTTATCTTATACTTTTGATGCTTATGCCAATACAATAATACACAATATCTATATCGTGATTATCTTATTAAACAACAAAGACAAATTCAATCACGAAAATAACTCAGAAGTTAACTTCTTTTTTCATTAGTTCTTACCTTGTTTCTTAATGAATGCTATACGAAGACACCCTTGTAAGGGAAGTGCGGGGAGAATCTGTCTTTTTCAAAGTCACCATTTCAATAATTTCCTTATTTGCACATTGATGAACATAAAATATGTTGGTCACGTCTCCATCATTCGTGAGCGTGACATGAGCTTTAAGTTGTGGTGAAAGATACTTAAATGTAACCGACAATGAGATGATGTAAGAGTATTTGTTCATAAGTTGTTCATATATATTTATAAGGCTCATCGATTTACGAACATTGATGGAAAGACATTCTTCTTCAAATCGACAAAAAGCAACAAGCTCAATGTCGAGAGGAATCAGAGTCTTTAATTCACTCATCTTCAACAAAAACGTAAAGATAAACTAATTCAATCGATTAAAGAGCAATAAAGTAAATGAATTCGTATCACTAATTACTGTCTTTTCATACAACAAGCTCAATGAATTCCCGAGCATTTAAGTTTGGAAATGGGTTGAATTAAAGTGTTATCGCATTCAAGAAGGAAGAGAAATGAAGTTAGTGAGTGGAATTGAAGAAGGAAGAGATAGGATGAGAATTGAAGAAATTTTTTTTGTGGAATTTGAGAAATATGGGTTTTGGATCAATGATGAGATTATGAAAAATAAAAAGAATCTTTTGTGTTTATTTCATTGGGGAATAAATTGCAAAGAAAAAATAATATATGATTAGAATTATTTAGAAAAATGTGATGCAGGAGAAAAACAAAAAAAAGAATTTTAGGACAATTTATCAGAATATTATCTTATATATATCAAATTTGAGCTTAAAAATATCATTTTTCTCAACGAATTTCTCAAATACTGTTCAGTTATTTTATTGTGGACCCAAAATTGGGGAACCTTTCTCATTCACAAGTCACCCTCCTCAACCAATGAGTCAAACAACAGAATCCGTCAAACACAAACCCTATCCAGTAGTCTCTCTCCCTCTCCCTCCCTCTCCCTCCCCCTCCCTCTCCCTCTCCAACAACAGAATCCGGCGATCCGCCATTGAAGCTCCGAATCACCAATCCACAACACCGTGCACCGCGTTCGAATCGTCTTCATTTCTCGGTATCATTCTCTCCCTCTCGTGCTTGCTTTGATCGATTGGTTCGAGGTTGATGTCTGTGATTGTTGTTGTTGATGTTGTGGTTTGTATGTGTTGTTTGATTAGGATATGTGTTGTCGATGGAAATGGGGAGTGATTCATGTTCAGTTTGGTTTTGGGATTTCTAGGGGTTTAGTGGTGGGAGTGAGGGTTTGGTTCGGAACGCGAAAGTGTCGCAAGAATCGGATTGACGGGATCTCTCGGTGATATCGTTAGATGGTTGGAATGATGAGGGAGTTGATTGATGGGGGATGATTGAGGGTTGTTAGGAGGATTTGATTTGGGGAAAATGTGAATTGATTTTGTGTGGATTTGTTGTTGGACAATAAGGTGTTTTGTATAGAGAATTGGGTTCACTCAGTTGTTTACTGCTGGATTTTTGGATAGCATCGAACAAGAGGCGATAAATTAAGATTCACCGGTAGTTGGTACTACCTCTTCGTTGAGAAATGTGTTGTAGAGAAAAAACCACGATGGGAGAATTTAGGTATGTGAAATACGAATAGATCTTATTTGTGGTATCATTGATCCGTCTTCTCTGCCGTTGAGATGTAATATGCAACTGTTTTGTCTATATGTCTAGTTTTGTAGGAATATAGTTTCATAGGCCATTTAAGTCAAGGTGGATGCTGCTTGATTTTGTTCATCTTGTCTGAATAAATAAGAATAGAAGTCATATGGTTCATTGTCAAAGAAGAATAAGAGGGTGCGGAAAGAGACTTTTTGCACAGGAGTTCATCCATGTTCACAAGATGGTCTGAATTCATGGCCATTATTCATTGTGATATGTTGTCTTACTTTTGTGAAAGGAGAATTAGGATTGAAATGAGCGCAATGGCTCTCTTCAGTTGCATTACACGCAATATGAGGGAAGAAATGGATGGTTCATAACTTCATTGCCCATTAGGAGCTCTAATGCAGAAGAGTAGAATCGATTGCTTGTCACAAGGTTGTTGGATATTCAAAGTCCAAGATTATAGTGATAACATTCAAAGCAATTGATTGCTTTGGTAGCAAACCATCAGTATTCAGTATAATATCATACTATGGATGGAAGGTTAAGTGGTTTTATTTAAGAGATGATTCTTCTTGGTCTGATGGTCCTTTATTGGTATTTGTAGAACTCTTCTGACCTTATACTTTTGACTAGTGGTACAGCATCTAAATTACGTAGACTTCTAAGCCTGTTCTATACGAAGCTTAAAGCTTTTGTCCCGAGTACATTGCTGAAGAAATATGATTTAGTCATAGTTTGCTTGAGTCTCAGTTTCCTTTCGGACATCACAAATATTTCTTTGTATTGGGCATTTTTGGTCATTATAAATTTAAACAGAATGAAGGTTCTTATCAAGTAAATTGATACGAACTATTTATACTATATCAGCATTCCTTGCATATTGTCGCATATAAATATAATGTTCTTAGGCCTTTTCCTTTCCGAACATGATAGGCTTCGCTTTTAACATGTCATGGCATGCACAGATCTCCTCACATTTTTCTTGATCCCCCCCCCTCCCCCCTCTTTTAATTTAACTTCCTAATCCTTTCCCAATTTGTTTCTTGCATCACCATGTGAACTACTGAATTCCCTTTTGCAATTTTCGGTGTATATCACCGCCAATCAGAAACTCCTACCGTGGTGGGTATTGATTCAGTATTTTAAGTGCAAATTCTGAGATGTTACTTTGATTCTGTTAGCCTCTTTTGAGATGTTTGCTCTCCCCATTTTTAGTGCAATTTTGTTTCTGATTTTACTTTTAAACTGCATGTAGCACCATTAGGGAATGTTTGGAATAAATTCAGAAATGGTTTTTTCTTGCTTCTTATTCCAACTGGAACTCCCTTCTCCTCACAAGATAATACGATACTGTTTTGCGTGTCTAAACTCCAACGACACATCTGGTATGCCGTGATCTTCAGCATGGATTGGAGCTGTTTATCATCTGCTCCCTGCCCTCCGCCCCTTTTTCTAACGAATTTTCACAGGCTGTATGATCAGTTCTCAAAATATGAATCTTCAAGCTTTGGCTGCTTTTGATCGTTACTTATGCGTAGTCGGTTGAAATGCATTACTTGAAACCTTGCCTTGAGCACGATACTGAATCCTATGTCGTTGTACGATATACAGATCTAGGAAAGGGAGGTGTATTTCGAAGCAATTGAAATACTCATGGCCTTCAGGCATTTGTTTCGCCGCAAACTTAGATACACGACCACCATACAAACAGAGCCGGACCCCCTCTCGATGGCTGTTTTGACTGCAACATCTGCTTAGACTTTGCACATGACCCAGTAGTCACCCTTTGTGGTCACTTGTACTGCTGGCCTTGCATCTACAGATGGTTTCACATCCAAAGCACCTCCCTTGCCTCAGGCGAGTATCGTCGCTGCCCAGTTTGCAAGGCCGAGATATCTCAGACCACCGTGGTCCCACTGTATGGATGGGGCCAGACACAGGGTGAAACAGACCATGAAGTTAAGGTGCTTCGAGGGGGCCGCTTCGTACCCCCTTGACCGCCCGCTTGTGGAACTCAAGCCATGCTTGATGCTGCGTCTCAACCTGGTAATCAACACCTGTACCGGAATCCTTACCAGGGTCAACGACACCACTCTCACTCATGGGAATCAGGGAGACATGGTTCCACCAGCTTCATTATTCAACCAAGTGATCCGGTTACTAATGTTCTTCAGCCCGTGGTTGACATGGTTGGAGAGATGTTGTATGCTCAGATGTTCGGGGCCTCACAGAACTTGTATGCGTACCCTAACTCATACCACCTCATCGGGAACAGTAGTCCGATGCTGAGGAGGCAGGAGATACAAGCTGAGAAGTCACTGTATAGGGTGTTGCTTTTCCTCATTTGTGGCTTCTGTTTGTGCCTTGTTCTTTTCTAAAACTCGTACTAGATGGCATTCTTGATCTCTATTTTTCGCATGTATGTACATTGCTCCAGCGGGGGTATGCAATATCAGGATGACGGCATTGGTGGTGATGGGAATGGCACGGGTTGTTGACCGCTAGTGGACCAGTGGCAGTGTCGAAGCTATATGGTATACTGGGAGCACAGTGGTACTGATATTCTGTTGCTGCTTGCATGCTCGGATCCGGATTTATGTTCAGGCTTGTAATCAATAGAATTGTAGCTTGCTCATCGTGATGGAGAAAGGGCGGGTATAATGATCCTCTGAGTTGATTCTTAGCCTGTACCTGAAGTATAGTGAGCGCCGTTTTTTTATGGTCAAGGATAAAGATTTAGATACGTGCGAGCACTATACTATAAAGATTATAGGCAAAATCAATGGTTATGTTTATGCTGAGAAGTACTCTCAAGAATTACCAGATGAAGATAAAACAGACAAGACATATGGAGCACTGCTAAACTGTTATGTACGGTAGCGTGAAACCGAGAAATCCCTGTCGCTTTTTCATAAGATGAGGGAGATGGGTTTTGCTTCATCAACTATTACTTACAATGATCTCATGTGCCTTTACACCTATACGGACCGTCATGACAAAGTTCCAGAGGTACATTCGGAGATGATGCGGACGGTGTTAAACCTGACAACTACAGCTACAGAATCTGCATCAATTCTTTTGGTGTCCGGTCTGATATCGAGGGAATGGAGGAGATCTTGAAGGAGATGGAGATTCAGCCCCATATTGCAATGGACTGGAACACATACGCAGTTGCAGCTCATATCTATATGAAGGCCGGTCTTACGGCCAAGGCGAGTGATGCCTTGCAGAAAGCAGAAGTTAGATTAGATGAAGAAAAGGATGGCGAGAGCTACAATTTTCTGATCTCGCTTTATGCTAAACTAGGGAATAGGGACGAAGTCTTGAGATTGTGGAAGCTTGAGAAGAGTGCTTGCAACAGATGTATAAACAGAGATTACATAACTGTACTGAAAGCTATGGTGAGGCTTGGTGAGTTGGAGAAGGCCGTAACATATTGAAGGAATGGGAAGATTCTCGTAATAGTCATGATCTGCGTGTTCCTGATGTCCTCATTGCTTCATACTGGGGAAATGGTTTGTTTGAGAAAGCTAAGGAGGTGATTGAGGAGTTGGCAAGTAAAGGAAAGGCTTGTAGTCCTAAGTGGACGAGTTTAGTAGCGAAGGGGTCGACGGAAAAGGTTGATATCGAGGAAGCTTTGGATGATGAAAGCGAAGCTCATTCTTTGATGGAGGAGAAGGTGTTCTGAGCATGACCTAGTACTGCTGCTAGATGTATGTTGAGTTCCATGAGTTGCCTGGGATCACGGTGTCTCCTGAGCAGCAAAATCACACTCGACTCGTATCAATCTTAGAGATCGGGGCAGATGATCAGTTTTTGGCGGGATGAAAGCCAATGGAAGTTGTTGAACATCAGATGGTTAAAGGTAACATCTCAGATGGCAAAGTTTGGGGATTTGGAAAATAATCAGCCCCTGGATAAGTGAAAGGCAATGAGAGTCGTGGAACATCATATGGCGAAAGGTAACATCGCAGGTGGGAAAGTTCGGGGATTGGGATAGATGGTCTGCTTCTGGACAAGTAAAAGGCAATGATGATTGTTGAACGTGAATGGGGTAACATCTCAGATATGGCGATGGAGCTATAGTTGTATACCATGAATTCGTCGTTGTAATCATGCAACACTCATGATTGCGTGATTAAGCTTGTGAGATTCAATTGATGCTGCCTTGGCACCTGTTATCGATTCAGTTTCCGCCACATTGTATACCCAAGCTACTGATATAAGTTTCTAAGAAGACTCAGTTCCATGGCGCTAAAATGAAAGTAGCCTTCATATGCATATTACTTTGTTTGGCGACGGTGAAAGAATGATGCTGAAAATACAGCTATTGGAAGCAGCATCTCTCTGCAATGTGAGAATAGCTTTCCCCAGCAACTCGACGCACAGGTTTACTATGCTTAAACAAGTTGATGAGCCGATTCTTGACAGTTCGATCTGAAAATATAGGTTTTACATCTCGAGGAAACAAGGGAGCTGATGCGCCATCGCACAGTCAATGCAAAGACGAATGAAAGCAAATAGCAAATCTAAAACATAAATTCCACAAGCAGAGAGTGAGAAAATACGAAAACATCAAACGGCAGTGATCTATGTACTCAGACCACAACATGATAGATTATGCATCCATCAAATAAAGAAAACAAAGTTCCTTGATAAAGAATCAAAGGATAACTGCCTACTCAGAGAGGGTCGATTTCAGTTCTCCACTGCTCTTGAGCTCCAGGACAATGTCGCAGCCACCAATGAACTCTCCTTTATAGTAAAGCTGAGGATAAGTGGGCCAGTTCGAGAATTTCTTCAGCCCTTCCCTCACCTCCGGATCACTCAGGATATCGAACGACCCGAAACTCACACCTTCCTCATTAAGAGCATTCACCACCTTGGAGCTGAACCCGCACCTGGGAGCATCAGGCGTCCCCTTCATGAACAGCATGACCGGAGAACTCTCGACTAGTTTCTTAAGCCGGTTGTCAAGAGATTCTTTGATGACGCCCTTCTCGATTAAAATCTTCTTCAGCTCCCCGCTCTTCTGCATTTCGAGTACTATATCAGACCCACCGACCAATTCACCCTTTATGTATAGCTGCGGATAGCTGGACCAGTTTGAATAGACTTTGAGGCCTTGCCTCACTTCCTCATCAGCAAGAATGTCAAAGCTTTCGAACACAACATTTTCTTGCCGAAGAACATCAACCACTTCCCTGCTGAAACCGCACTTGGGTTCCTCCGGTTTTCCCTTCATAAAGAGCATCACAGGACTCGAGTTCACGAGCCCTTCGAGCCGAGAAGTCAAACTTGAGCTCAAGCCAGATGATTCAGAGACACCGCCCTTCCCACCAGCGGCTTCCACTGCTTTCCCGATGGCATCGATCGTTTCTATCCCATGGTCTCTGAAGACTTCACTTAGTTCACCACTCTCGTGCATAGCTATGGCAATGTCCGACCCACCAATAAGTTCACCTTTGCAGTACAGTTGTGGATATGTAGGCCAATTGGAAAACTTCTTCAACCCCTCGCGAACTTCTTGGTCGCTGAGAATATCGAAGCTTCCGAAATCGACCTTCTCGTTCTTCAATATGTCTACCACTTTCTGGCTGAAACCACACCTTGGTGCATCAGGGCTTCCTTTCATGAAAAGCATAACTGGGTGAGAATTGATAAGGTGCTGCAACTTTTTGTTTAGGTCGTTCTCTGGGGTGGCCTGTGCCTTCGCTTCGCCATTGCTTTTTGAAAGCTCTTTCACAGTTTCCAGGATAGTAGGCCCAGCGGCCATGCCAAGGCTAGCTGGAGCAGCAGGTTCATCTTGGTTTAGTGATCCAGCAATTTTGGCAACTTTGTTGGCTAAGCTAGACGGATCCGCCCCTTCCAGTTTGTCAACTTGCTTCCCATCCTGTAAAACAAGAAGTTCTAATTTTTAACTAGCACATCCAAATGCATCCATGCTTTTGTGACACAACTGCAGCAACACACCAGCCATGAGACAGCTACTTGCTGATTATTTCTAGTGCTTAGCAAGTCCTGCAGTCTAGATTAAAGATTGACTGCGTATTAGCTAGTGAACCTCATGAGTAAGCAATCGCCTGGACGAAGCTTATCTTCTCAGAAGGAACAAATTCTAACAAGAAGAAAATCAAAAGCAGCCATGCAGCCACGCTTCCATGCTACTATTATAATTCAAATATGAAAAAATCAACTAGGTATGGGCTTAAAACCCACGAATGCCTCTTGCCCACCCTTCACTTCAAATCCGGAGACTCCAACATGGAGTTTACCTATCATGTTTGATCTCTCGTGTGATTAAATTCTATTAGATGGAATCCAGCAAAAAGTAGGCAAAATATAGAGTAATGAAAATCAGGGGACGAAGATAAAAACTATATACATCAGTCA
This sequence comes from Drosera capensis, assembly GCA_001925005.1. Taxonomy (NCBI): domain Eukaryota; kingdom Viridiplantae; phylum Streptophyta; class Magnoliopsida; order Caryophyllales; family Droseraceae; genus Drosera; species Drosera capensis. Next base: position 154,641 of record LIEC01007577.1, read on the forward strand.
CATCAATATCAGAGATCTGAAATGAAATTCTAAAAAGTTTACCTTGAAGAACACAAAGAAAGGAACAGCGGAGACAGAATACGCTTCAGAAATCTCAGGTTGTTCTTCAGCCTCCACCTGTGAATTGATGATTGTGTGGAAGGCTAACAAAATCAGTAATCATACATGCACATAAAACTGCTTACCAAAACAAAATCAGTAAACAGAAGAAGTGACTGCACATATCAAGGACATATAGAAAAGCAGTAGTTAAGAAAATGCCTGGAGAATGTACTAGGAGGAAACAGAAGAAAGGTACAGCAAGTGGGAAGAATCTAGCAGGTCACCTGACCAGAATACCTAGTTAAATGGCAACACGATTATAAGCAGCAGGATTGCAGCATTTCATGACTATTTCATCTTCTTCGTCCAAGAAATCACAAAAAGTAGAGAGCTTGACATTTTGGCCACAGTAGTTCATATGTGTATATCAGATCGAGGAGAGGCAACTTAACCTCTACACTGCATTTTGTTCGTCAAAAAGGTATCGCCACATCAAACAGACATGATAGTATCATATCCACTAGATTTTCGAAATTGCGTCCCTTCCCCACCATCTTTCATGACTAAACTAAAATAAAATCAGGCTTAAAAATAAACTACTGAGCAACGTTCAACAGTGTTAAATTCCCACTTTAAACAGATATGATCTTCCTCAGACACCATAATTTGAAACCCTTGAGGCTTAAAATCGTCATCATCATTTCACCTTCAAGCAAACATACATTAACCAAAGTATCCAACGCCATTTTGATACTTTATTTTCATGATCGGTACAATAAACAAATCAATCTCAACACCTCGAACCGATTAGTTGCACAACCTAACTTAACCCAACTCACCCGATGCCGAAAACTTCTTCTTAGAGCAATATTGAGACATGAAGATGTACACAAGCAACCACCTCGCCTCGTAAATCGAAAAACTGTTTCCGACAAGAATTGAAACTATAGTCAAAACATCATTGACATGAGTCCATATATCATGCTCGCCTTCTAAGATTCCCACTAATTTGACAAACTGCCAACCAGATATTTTATTTCTCTGAGTCATAACCAGTATATTAGGAGCAAGAGGGTTTTCTCATGGCTCCTGGGCTAGTTGATGGATACGTACGAAATTACCTTTTACAGTCACCCGAGCTTGAAAAGAATCCAGATGAAGTGATAAAAAATTATAAGATACTACAATTATCAAAGAAGGGATTGCGTTCTTTCTCCAAGCACGATAAATATATCGATCTAAACAAACAAATAAGCTCTCCATATTCTCATGCAAATCACAATAAGAATTTGCATCATCCATCCACAGACAATCACCACCACAACAAAACCCTAAAAACTACTCCAAAACACAAAACCCTCAAATGGGCACCTAAATTCAATTCCCAACAATCCCAAATCAAAAAAACCAAAACTTTACCACTTACCCTGAAGAATTCAACATGGGGGAAATCAGTGGCGAGATGAGAAAACACTTGATCCATGTGCTTCGACGCCTCGCACCATCCTGCCCAGAAGTGTAAGATCACTGGCGACCCATTGGAGATCGCTTCATCGAGCTCTGGCTTCGATTTGAGTTCTTTCACTGCCATGGATGATGAATTTGGGGGCGAAATCGGGTCGATTTTGAACAGAAAACCCTAATTGGGGTGGGTTACTTGGGGAAGAAAGAGAAAACTTGTGTTGGAATAATAAGGAATAACTCACCGTTGGTTTTGGGTCACACGTGTCAACATCTTGATGGTGATTTTTTCTTTTTTCTTTTTTTTTTGGGATGGTGATAGTTATATTCGGTCCATGATTTTATTTGTGTCCATTGAATGGTATGTCATGGGTTACTTCCGTCCTTCCAAACTATAAATATAATAATTTATATTATATATGAATTTATATATGTTAAATTTATATCAAATTTAATTAAAAAAATATTTTTTTATGATAGTGGAGTTCATTATATCAATTATATAAGACGAATATAAAATTTTAAAAAATATATATTAAATAATATAATGATGATGAAATGTTGTTATTAACTTCATACAGAAAAGAGTGAGTGTTATGTGAATTTTTTGAAAAATGATGATAACCGTTTTGATAAGTTCATCGTCGAAATATAATGTACTCCTTCCATGTCAAAATATAAAAGTGAAGATGATAGATATATTATAAAAGATGATAACCGTTTTGATATTTTTTTATGAGAAAATTTATTAAATATTATATATTATATATATTTTAAAACGGTCTAAATAGACAAACATTGTTTATATTATGAAACAAATATAAAATAGAGGAGTATTTTCTAGGCGTCAAAAGAATTGTAATACTTTTTATAATAGGATGTCCTAAATAAATTATTATTTTATCTTTTTTGAAATTTTTTAATAAAAGTATCAAAATATCCCTATATTTTATTTTATATCACATCAATTCATTTCATTATTTTTTTCCTATTTTTCTTTTTCATACTCCTCTTACCCACATAAGTCAAAAGGATAAAATAATCTTTATAATAAAAATTAACACATATATAAAATATTATGTCAAATCAATCGTTATAATTCTATTGGGATGGAGATGATACTTCATTCGACCCATTAATCTTGCAATATTTCTCTCTCTCTCTCATAAATATAAATATATATATATATATATATATATTATAAATTTGATCATATTAATTGATTCACGGAATCATTAAATAATATTTTTTGATAAAATATCATGAAATATAAAAGAAGGTGATTTACCTAAACTATAAAAATTTGAAATTAATTCCAAAAAATCACACAAGGAATAATAATTTCAAATACATATAAATTTAAATTATAAAGTCATACACTTTTTCAATCTTATATCTATGACTAACACCATCGTCGAGCCTCACCGAAATCCGACGACATCACTGGAATTTTCGTATAAATCTTTGTCGTTAAAAGATGATCTTCCTTCTACTCAACACAATAATAATGACTCAACAATATAAATACCTAACTGAATCTCTGTTTTTTAACTAATACTCTGTTTTGGTCATTGTTCTTCTGTCACTTTGTTTTCCATGTAAGACGCTCTGTTTTAGAAATAGTGCGTTAGAACAAAAACACAGAACGCTTGAAGAAAAATAGAGTGTCTGTATAAAAACACAGAGCGTTTGAAGCAAAATAGAACATCTGAAACAGAGTAACGAAAGGGAAAAATAGAGCGACGCCTGAAACAGATATTCGTGTTCTTCGCATGAAATAGAGCGACGCCTAAAACAATCATTCGGATTCGCGTTCTTTTTTTTCTTAACCAATACTTAACGTTTTAATATGATGTTATCAATAATTTTCTAAGTCTTGCATGGATCCCATTTGGAGCTTTGCTTCGAAGATGAGAAAAGAATCGGTTCTTCCATATTGTTAAATGCATAAAATAGAAACAAAGTTTGAAAGAACCAACATGTCATCAACTTGAAGAAAATATAGAAAAAGCAGTGCTAATGTGAAAGATGAGACAACACGATGATTTTGGTCAATGTTCCTAAACTTTAGTCCTCACGTGCCTGCATGAAATAGGCATCGTATGAGGGATCTGTTGAATTGGATAATAATCCAAGCTATATCTTGTCATCGTCGATGGAGAATTCCGATGAATTGTGGTCTGATTCGACGAACTTTTTTTGTTGTTGATAATGATTTGAAGAATGAACTTGTTGATGAAACATTGATCATCACTATGATTATGGTCAAGATGAGAGGGGTGAGAGCTTTGGGGGGAGGTAAGGGCAGATGAATAAGAGGCGACGACGGTAAGGGAGGTGGTGGCGACGAATTTGATCTTACTAACTTTACTTCTACTCTACTCCCTCGGTTATATTTCCAATAATTGAAATACAAGAAAACACAGTCCTGCAAGATTGCGTGTAAAAAGTAACAGGATTTAACAGCATCACAACAACACCAGCAACCAAGAGCAACTTCAGAGAATCAAACAGCAATCAACTATGAGAGCCCTCATCCACACAACTCTTTAAAATAACAGAACCAGGAATGGACAACTTGACCACAACCTGTTCAAATAAAATCACCAGCTCGCCATCAACAAACACCAAACCAACAACTCCTGGAAATAACAGCATATAACAACCTCCATCTCGGAAGCGCCTTCTCGCACGTCCCCATTGCCTCAAACTATTCCTTGCTTGTCGAATGAATAAAAGAGCTAGCTTCAATTGGCAAATCCAACGACCAAGTCTTGAGGGAAAGGAAGGATGTAGAACAATACACTATCACAATAGCAACCTGCGTGATAGCTAAGACGATAGAAAAAATAAGAAAAAGAAATGTCATATAAGAAGTTACCAAAACGAATTAGTAATCCCAGAAACCAATTAATTCACAATCAATCAAAATCTGAACACCATCACATTATGAACCAACTTGTAACCGACTATTAATCACCTGGCATTACATCGTAGAAATAGAACAGTGCACCAAAGCGAATGAAATATACCCCTGATGCCAGACCCGAAGATCAACCTGATTACACCAACTGCTCTAACATCTAACGTATCGAAGAAACAATCATGAAATATCTCAGATTATGAATGACACCGAAGCTAATAATTGAACGCTTAACAGCTCTTCAATGACTGCAAGTTTCACACCACCTAAATGATTCTGTGAAGCCAATGTAGCACCATTGATCAGCAATCACCACAAACTTTAGGGAGAAATGCCAAGTCAACTAATCATGAATAATGACACGAATTGCACGAGATGAGACAAGGTGAATGATAACGGCAATGAACCTCTTGAAACTCCAGAGATTAACACCTCAAAACTTATTTGCATATCCCAGTTAATTATCATACCTCTCATATATATACTTGAAATAGATTCACCATAGGATTGGGATAAAACAAGTCTCCAAGACTCAAAACATGGCTTTTATTCATATCTCAAATCTCTCCCTTGCATACAAAGACTCAAATTTATAAGGCTCATTGGAACAGCCTAGACTCGACTAGCTTAATAGTCTTGATTAATTCATACATGAACATTAAAAATACTAATGAGGCTAAATAAACTTATTAGAGCTTTTACATCCCCTAGGTGCAAAGCATGTAACCGTAAGCCAAATATAATGCTCTGCATCAGCTACTCTTAGAACGGCCTTTGAACTTATCATGTTGTCTTCGATCCTATCTCCCTCTGATGAGTAACTCAACATTAGAACTCGAGGGCCTCGACAACTTCAAGAGCTGGTGCCTCAACTGCCTATTAGTCAAAGACGTCTTGACGTCTTCTAATGACCAAAAGTCTATATTATAAATCATAATAGTTACAAAGGCCTCAAAGTCACTCGGGAGAGAGCATAACAAAATCATCGTCGCTTCTTCATCGTGAATGGTGACTCCAACATTCTTGAGACCAACCAGGATAGTCTTAAACTCCATTAATTATTTTTTCAGTGAGATAGTGGACTCCTTTATTTTGAAAGAATGTAGATGTTGCCTCGTATATAAATGAGAAACAACTGATTTATGCATATATATATAAGTTGTACAGCTTATCTCAAAGAGTCTTCTCCTCCAAGACGTTCTGAAAAATGTCATCGGACAAGCATAACGATAAAGCTGTGCATGCTTTTTTTATCCATCTTCATCTTATCTTCAACTTTCATCTCCGTTGACAGCTTATCGATCCTTTTCAGAACCTTTTCGATTCATCCTTGGGTTAATTAGATAATGATTTTTACTCTTCAAAGACCAAAATTATTTATGTCATCAAAATTTTCTATATCAAATTTCATTTTAGTGGTGCCATAATTTGTTGTTATTTAACCTGAGGTAAATAAAATAAGATAGTAAAATTCAACGAACTAAATTAAATATCACACTTATCAAAGTTCATTACTAAGTTTACGTGGACTAACCCGGTGTAGGAAATAAGGATTGAATGCTACAAAGCTTTAATACCAATTTGTTACGATCAAAATTCTGTTTATTTTATCATCATTAGTAAATAATCTTACTAACCTAAGCGGAGTAATTAGAATAGTAAAAGATATAACAAGAGCGATTTACGTGAAAATTCTTACGAAAAAACTCCTGAACAGTCACCGACGAGGAAGCAATCCACGAATAAGCCGAGAAGGTATAAAGGAGCTGCATTTGATTTCGAGATCACCACTAAAAGAGACTAAGACTTTCAAAACTCTACGACAAGGTATCCATGCTCTTTGCTAGTGTATAGCCAAGTAACACAATGCCTCCCTATGTGTTTTCTCTGCTTCGAAGTCCCACTGATGCTATTATGCTATATATAAACAAGTGAGGCAATAACAAAATCATCCACTTGCTTAAGATGGCCACACGAGCATGCATTAAAGAGACGATGGACCACGACAAGATATGTCGGGAGGAAAACTAATCCTAGGCATGCACATGCTAATAATTTGAGGCGTGCACCAAATTCAACAAATGCTTGTGTTGACAAATATTACATAATTTTCCCCTAGCTAACTTCCTCGAATGAGCCAAAACGCAATACGATGAAATAACATGATTGATTTTAGATACTAGTTAATAATAGGACAAAATACCTTGATAAGTGGGATTTACATCCCTTATTTATATTGTTTTACACTTACGTTTATGTGAGCATGATAATTACACAATACTGACACAAAGAATCTGATCAATTTTTTTTTTATTTTTTTCCTTCGTATAACCCGTGATAAATGATTGATATGTTATTGAGTTTTTATAACTCACGGTTATTATTTTTCTGTGTCTTTTTTCTTCTCTTTATTAAAGAGACAAAACTTAAAAGAGAAGTATGATATAAAATTTGATACTAGCTGTAACCTATATGTGAAAGATATTCTGATATTAAAAAAGGATATAAATTTCGTTGTAAATGTGATATTTTAAGTTATGATTAAGTACATCAAAAGTTTCTAAACTAATGATGTATAAGTAAACTTAGTGTAATTCTTATGATTTAGTTAGAAAGTATAATTTTTCTTAGTTAAGATGTTGGATCCAAAAGATAATGACGTCACATATATCATTAATAAATAATAAAAAATCAGAGCGTTACACAAACCGTGCGAAATCGAGTCAAGTGTAAGAGGTAAGAGAGCTAAGATATACACAATTTATATTAATTTTTGTGGAATACATTGAAGATTGTTTAAAGAAATAATAACATAAAACTACTTTATGAATTTGTCGCACACTTTGAATCAGGAACAAAATCAATGTGCTATCCGCTAACATGACTAGATAACAAGACGTATATTGGAATCAAGTGATTTTCTTCCGAAATATGTATCAAACATCAGTCATTTACTTGCACACTTCTACTAAGCTCGTATCATAATATTACTTCAATCCAAAAAACTGACGGACGAATTAAACATGATACCGCGAAGGATGCACATTGTAACCTTTTACAAACACGATTCACAAGAACACATCTCAAAACATGTACATATTCTTCAAATCTATGGGTGCATTTATGCATAACCTAAGTCTTCAAATGATAACGACATTTACACGCCCACGGTTTCATAATTTGAGAATAGACTATATACATGGACCATGAAGTGTATCCCGTGGATTCGTCGAGCTACGTACAATACGAGGATCCACGTAATCTACAAACTGCACAGTCACATGGGATGTGAGTCAGCCTACACGTGGATATGTATCCGCGGGCCACGGCTCAGTACGAAAAGGAAAAAGGCACAATTACTGGGCCGTTTAAATAATGACATTGATGGGGGCCCACTTGCAATCGGTAGTGGTACCACTACTCTTGCCTGACCTTATCCTATGTGTGCCCTTTTTGCCTTTATTCTACACAAAAAGCTTTGGTAGGTTAAATCATTTTATCACAACTTTGCATGAAAAGTACCTATACGTATAATCAAATTATTTTATTTTAATTAAGATAAAGGGAATATTATAATTTGTGATCTTCTTAATGTTGATATTGATTCTTTAAATATTGTCATTGAAATATTAAAACGTTACATAAAATATGATAAATAAATATGATGAAAATAAATTTTAGTACAAATATTTATATAGGTTAAATGGAAAAGAGTAAAAAAGTTGTTTGTTTATCCACATTGGTGATATGAAAAATAAAGATAATTTTTTTAATACATCTCTCTTGAATTAATTATTCGATCACGTGGGTTTTGCAAACATATACGTGCAGGTCGGATTTGGACTTGGGCAACTAGTATATTTATCAAAACGTCTAGACGCAATTATATTTCACACTCGGGCTGACCTCCTATGGCAGCAAACGATAAACCAAGAAGTTCATGAAAACGTTTGGGCATGGGTTTAAGTGATGCTTGGGCACAATAGTCTTTTTTCTACAGTGTAAAAGTCATGTTGCTTCGGATTTAAAACTTCATTTCTTATATATAACTCACTTCAAATCAGATTCAAATATTAAGAAACATCACCTTCATTATCTCTTTCATTGAACAAGAAATTTTCTCTCATTCTCACAAAAGAGATTTCAAGAGATTTTTTTGGGATTGGTTCCCGAAATTCCTAATAAGACTTAATTATATCCTTGAGGATTCTTCATTTATATCCTAAGCATTGATCTTACGCCTCTAAATGTAAGGATCGTGTTCTTCATGGTACACTCTTCGCATCCTATATGTTCCTAACACTGAAAATCCGTTATAATGCGATGGAAATCTTTGATTTTAGCAAAATAAGATTGTTACAGCAATAGTTAAATTGTACGTTGCCAAAATTTCATCATATATTAGTCTTAATGAAATTAAATTTGAGTTTTAATATTAATTTTTAGAGACATTTGACTTTAATGTCTTGATAATAGTAGTAAAGCCTTTTTCATGATCTAGTTCATAATTGGAAGTTTAGAAAGGGGAAGTAACCAATAGCTCTACTATTATTTGTTGATATGCTGACTCAGATCAGTGTCAACACGTATAATTCACCGTTGCCCAAATGATAAATATCATACCACTATTCTAATGTTGGGACTACTTGGATCAAACCATTTCATAAAATTTATCCTCGAATGTGATCACAAAATATTAAAACAGAACATATATAAATTATCAGACAAGATTTCACAATAAATTGTTTGTCTTTATTCATCACATTCGTCGTAAGAATATGTACTATCTACGTCTCAAATTTTTTTACAATATTTATGTATTTTTTATTATTTTATATGCAAGGATGCATAGACTTATTTCACAATAACATATATACGATTAAAATATATCATATATTATTCGGGTCAAATTATGTATCGACAATGATGAAAAATCAAAATATTATGAAAATAATAATAGAACAAATGGAGTAGTAAATGTTGTTATAGTTTTTTTTTTTTTTTTGTGTTTATTAAAATAGTTTTTCACAATGTTTGACCGGCGGCACCAATCAAACTGTCATTGTTGAAATACTAATTGAACGGGGATGGAGTAAATGTTATGCATAGTTTTTTACAGAGATAAAACTACTGTTCCGGATAAGTAACCGAATCTGAATTTATCACAGGTCAGATATGGATAGACTGACAATGACACAGGATAAACGGATAAGAAAACCTTTAGAAAAATTTCAAATTTATTCCCTTTAAATGCAGAAACTTTTAGTTCTATATGGATAACATTGCCACGGTGTGACCCACCCTTTACATGTCACATTCTCAAAATCTCTTCATATCTCCTCTCTAGTATAAAAGCCCAATTCACAGAACAACATCAAACCATTCTCAATCCATTAATCTTTCATCACATTCATCTTAGATTTTCCATCATCAGATTATCGTGGTTGTTGTTGTCGTCGTCGTAATAGTTGAAAATGTTGGCGATATTCAAGAAAGGATTGGTGGATCCACCACAGGAGCTCAACAGCCCAACATCTGATAAGAATAGGGTGAAGCCTAAGCTGCCCGATGAGATTATACAGCATTTTCAGCAGCTTCATGCTCATGGGAATCAGCCGAATCCTGCGCTTTCTGTTGGGTTTGGCAATGCTGCTTTCCTTGCTTATTATCCTTCAATGCAATCCCTGCTTCAACAAAGGTAATCAAACGGACAAAAACAAACAGGAAGGTCTTGTTTGGTTTAGATTATGATTTCAAGGGAAAATCAGAAAAGACGGTTTTGAATTTGTGTTTCAATTTCTCGAAGGATATAATAAATTCAAGAACCTGTTTTTTTTTTTTTAATAATGGTTAAATTTAGGGGTTGTTTTGTAAGGCCTTTCCAAATAATGAAATACAAAACGAGTATTAAAATCAAGAAACCAGAAATCGAAACCAAAATCAAGAGTACTAATGATTATTGGAAGAAGCGACTTTACAAAGAAATTAGGAAACATATAATCAAATCCATTCTTTCTGGATTTCAATTTTCTGTTTTCTATTTTTGTTACGATGAATACAAATCAGTGCCAAATAGTTTTGCTTAGTTAGACATAGAACCAAAATAAACAAGAATCAGAAACAAAAAATGCAAAGGATCAGTTTTGATTGCGTGTTTTAAATTAGTTAATTTGGTCTTTTTCTAATTGATTTATGATCCAATATTTTCACCAAAACATCAAACAGTCTAACACACAATTTGAATCTTTGGAACTGATAAATGACATTTGGTGTATTGCTTGCAGGATGTTCTGTGGGACGGACGAGATGTACTGCATCTTCCTAGGCAACCTAAACAACCTGAGCACCCTACTCAAGCAATACGGTTTAGCCAAGAACACGAACGAGGCGATGTTCGTCGTAGAGGCCTACCGGACCCTTAGAGACCGAGGCCCTTACCCGGCCGATCAGGTCCTCAAGGATCTCGATGGGAGTTTCGGGTTCGTGATCTATGACAGGAATGCCGGTTCTGTGTTCGCTGCCCTTGTGAGTTTTCAGACTCATTTGCTATGTTTTCTTGTTCTGATTAGTGGGATTTTTGTCATGGATCGTTGAGTTGATTTGGTGGTGTGTTATTGTTGTTGTGATGAGCAGGGTGCTGATCAAAGGGTGCAGATGTTTTGGGGTGTTGCAGCTGATGGGTCTGCTGTGATTTCTGATAACTTGGATGTTATCAAAACTAGCTGTGCCAAGTCTTTTGCACCTTTTCCACCTGGTAAGTCTTTTAAGTGTCGGATAAACTTATTGTCCGTAATTATTTCATCGTCTAAGCCTTAAAGTCTTACGGTCCCGACACGTTACATAACGAATTGAACCGTGACATTGCAATCAATTTTCAGGGTGTATGTTCCATAGTGAGGTGGGTTTGAAGAGCTACGAGCACCCAAGGAACAAGCTGAAGGCGATGCCAAGGATCGACAGCGAAGGAGTAATGTGCGGTGCAAACTTCAAAGTCGATGCATCCTCGAAAACCAACTCAATGCCAAGGGTCGGAAGCGCAGTGAACTGGGCACTCTCCGGTCCATGATCAGCTCGCTCGTCTTGGTTCGATTCCTATATACATGTATCGATCCACTGAGGGTTCGCCAACTGTTCAGTTTCTTATGTATCATGTTCTGTTTTTCTTTCCCTAGTACATCTCATGGATCAGTTCATGTTATGCTTTCTTTGCCCGATTCGGGGACTTGTTTGGCTAAGCAAAGGCCAACGTGTTGGTTTCTCTTGTACATTCTGAGTCGAATATTTGAGCTAATCAAACATGAGAACCGTTTCCCCTCTGCTAAAGCAAGTTTTTAAGTTCGAGCCTTTGGAATTGAGAAAAGGTGTGCTTGGAGAGTTTGGTTTCCATTTTCGATCTAACTAGGCTCGAATTCAAATTCTAGATGGGTTAACCACAAAATACGTGATAAGTTTAATTAATATTTTTCGATAAATTTACAAAATACACGTTTTATAGTTTAGCCAAACTTTGTATGGAGTATAAAAGAGCTACAAGAAATAAAAGCTTGTGCTATTTCATCGAAACAAAAGTAACAAGTCTAGGACTCAAAAGCACCTCTCTCCCATTGTTATTTCATCACTTTATATTTTTAGGTTGTCCCGAATTTGTTGTTGTTGCTTTTGGTAGAGAGGGATGAACTGGGGACGAGGTTGATATGGAAGATGACATGGCAGAGTTCTTTCTTTTGAGTCATAGTGTATTTTTTTTTAAAATTAGCGTTTTCATTAATATTAGATGCATTTTACATTATCGACCACCTTCCAATGCAATAACTACCGCTCTGAGACGAAAAGGAATACAACTTTGAGATGCATTTTTTATTTGTTGTTTGATAAGGTGTATAATATTCATATTATTTGTGTATTCTTCCCACTTCTTTGAGATAAATTAAAGCATACTTGATTGATTTTATCTATATTTTATCTTAAAGGATATCAAATGAAGAATATAGACAAAAGGAGCTAAAAAGAGCTATAAAGTATGCAAGGAGAAGTTTTCCAACAAAAGAACCCTGCAGCCAAAGTCCTCAACTGTAGAATTTTGGAGTTTTTCCTTTTATGCCATTGTAACCTAGATTCTCCATATAAAAAGCATTTGAGAGCATTTTCAGAAAAGAGGAGGGAGAGCTGCGGCTATGGCTGGAGGAGAAAAAATTCCAAATCCAAAAACAAGAGAGCTGAAAAAGAGGAGCTGCGCCTGTGGCTGTGGCTGAGGGAATATTGCAAATCCAAAACAAGAGAGCTAGAGAAGGGAGTTGCGGCTATGGCTGAGTGAAAACTGCAGATTCAAAACAAAGAGCTTTGAATAGGCTGAGGCGAATTCCAACAAGCTCTGGAAAGGCTGAAGGCGATTTTCAGTAAGTTCTGGAAGATTTTCAGTAAGCTTTGGTAAAAGGGCTGAGGCAATTTCAGTGAGCTTTGGAAGATTTTCAGTAAGCTCTGGAAAAAGGCTGAGGCAATTTTCAATAAGTTCTGGAAGATTTTCAGTAAGCTCTGGAAAAGGGCTAAGGAAATTTTTAGTAAGCTTTGGAGGATTTTCAGTAAGCTTTGGAAAAGGGCTGAGGCAAGTTCTGTGAGCTTTGGAAGATTTTCAGTAAGCTCTGGAAAAAGGCTGAGGCAATTTTCAATAAGCTCTGGAAGATTTTCAGTAAGCTTTGGAAAAGGGCTGAGGCAATTTCAGTGAGCTTTGGAAGATTTTCAGTAAGCTCTGGAAAAAGGCTGAGGCAATTTTCAATAAGTTCTGGAAGATTTTCAGTAAGCTCTGGAAAAGGGCTAAGGAAATTTTTAGTAAGCTTTGGAGGATTTTCAGTAAGCTTTGGAAAAGGGCTGAGGCAAGTTCTGTGAGCTTTGGAAGATTTTCAGTAAGCTCTGGAAAAAGGCTGAGGCAATTTTCAATAAGCTCTGGAAGATTTTCAGTAAGCTCTGGAAAA